>SJYC01048245.1:0-12546 GCA_006408675.1 Madoqua kirkii | reverse complement strand
GTCACAAACCTCATTCCATTGTTCATCAGGCACTCTATCTATCATATCTAGGCCCTTATATCTATTTCTTACTTCTACTGTATAATCATAAGGGATTTGATTTAGGTTATACCTGAATGGTCTAGCAGTTTTCCCTGTTTTCTTCAATTTCAATCTGAATTCGGTAACAAGGAGTTCATGATCTGAGCCACAGTCAGCTCCTGGTTTTGTTTTTGTTGACTGTATAGAGCTTCTCCATCTTTGGCTGCAGAGAATATAATCAGTCTGATTTCAGTGTTGACTGTCTGGTGATGTCCATGTGTAGAGTCTTGTCTTGTGTTGTCGGAAGAGGGTGTTTGCTATGACCAGTGCATTTTCTTGCCAAAAGTCTGCTTCATTCCGTATTCCAAGGCCAAATTTGCCTGTTACTCCAGGTATTTTTTGACTTCCTACTTTTGCATTCCAGTCCCCTATAATGAAAAGGACATCTTTATTGGGTGTTAGTTCTAAAAGGTCTTATAGGTCTTCATAGAACCATTCAACTTCAGCTTCTTCAGCGTTACTGTTTGGGGCATAGACTTGGATTATTGTATATTGAATGGTTTGCTTTGAAAACGAACAGAGATCATTTTGTCATTTTTGAAATTGCATCCAAGTACTGCATTTCAGACTCTTCTGTTGACCATGATGGCTACTCCATTTCTTCTGAGGGATTCCTGCTCACAGTAGCAGATATAATGGTCATCTGAGTTAAATTCACCCATTCCAGTCTTTTTTAGTTCACTGATTCCTAGAATGTTGACGTTCACTCTTGCCATCTCCTGTTTGAACACTTTCAATTTGCCTTGATTCATGGACATGACGTTCCAGGTTCCTATGCAATATTGCTCTCTACAGCATGGGACCTTTCTTATATCACCAGTCACATCCACAGCTGGGTATTGTTTTTGCATTGGCTCCATCCCTTCATTCTTTCTGGAGTTATTTCTCCACTGACCTCCAGTAGCATATTGGGCACC
Source organism: Madoqua kirkii (assembly GCA_006408675.1). NCBI lineage: Eukaryota > Metazoa > Chordata > Mammalia > Artiodactyla > Bovidae > Madoqua > Madoqua kirkii. The sequence goes on along the minus strand of SJYC01048245.1, from coordinate 11,548 downwards.
TACTGACCTGGAGAGTTCCTCTTTCAGTATCCTATCATTTTGCCTTTTCATACTATTCATGGCGTTCTCAAGGCAAGAATACTGAAGTGGTTTGCCATTCCCTTCTCCAGTGGACCACATTCTGTCAGACCTCTCCACCATGACCCACCCATCTTGGGTTGCCCTGCGCACATGGGTTAGTTTCACTGAGTTAGACAAGGCTGTGTTCCTAGTGTGATTAGATTGACTATATTTCTGTGAGTATGGCTTCAGTGTCATTAATTCGGTGGAAAATTTCCAGTCTTCATCCTGCTTGAACCTCCATGGTGCTTGTCCTGGGCCATTTTCTCCTTGAAATAATTAACTCGTTTGACCTTGTTTTCCCATATTTCCTTTCACGTCAGCTGCTCTTTGGGATCCTGTATGGCCTCTGTCTCCTCCCACCTGGATTTTGAGTGTGGGATGTTCTGGGACTTAGTCTTAGATCTTCTCCTCTTCTGTGCTCCCTGGACAATCTCATCCCCACAGAGTCTGCCATTACCACTTCTCTGCCATCTTTATCTCCCACTGGAGTTCCAGATTTGGAGATGTGAGCATCACCTTAGTACCCCAGTGGCTGCTTTGAGTACAGCGTGGTCTGCTCTACCTCCTTTGCAGTCCTCCACCCTGGTCTAGGCACGTCTACTCATTGGCGGACCAGAAAACAGAGCAGTGTCCCTGATGCCTTTTACCCCACTCGCCCCTCATCGCTGCCCGCATCAGACCTCATTAACTTCACCTCTAAAACCTCCTTGACTCCATTCAATCCTTACCGTCTCCCGGGCTGCCTGCCACCTGCATACACATGGACTGGTCTTCCTACCTCGGCTCAACCTTGCCTCTCTGTATTCTACTCAATTCTGTTCTTTTCGCTGAAGCAAATTGCTTCTTTTGTTTATAAAAATCTCTGTGGCTTCACATTACTCTTAGAATGAGGGCCAAAACCCTTCTGTTGTCCACCTGGCCCCATGTGACCTCATCCTGCCTGCTCTCCAGCTTCATGTCATTGCACACTCATGCCTGCTCTCCACACCCCAGCCCTGCGTGGGCCTTCTCTCCATTGCCCACATGCTCCAGGCTCTCTGCCGCCACAGGGCCTTTGCACGTGTTGTCCCCACTGTTGGGTGTATCTCCTTCCTCCTTTGTCTCTGGTTCCTTTTAGGGATGCTGGGGTTAGTGTGGGGGGCACTGCTCACTGTTTCCACTCAGCTCACAGGACTATTGTCAGCTGATAGTTGAGCCTTTCCCCAGGGTTTGTCCTCAACTGAAAGGAGCTGCCTTGCCAGAGAGTTATGACCGGGTTGACAGGGGTGCAAAGTCTAAGACTCTGATAAGACGTCAGGCTCTTGGCCAGGTCCTCTGTTGCCACTTTTCCATCTGCCCCATGCAGCCTCCCTCATTCCCTTGCAGTTGATGTTTCTGAGAGCACCCCACCATAGACCCTTTGCATTCAGATCTGCATGTCAGAGTCTCTTTTCTGGGGCCCTTCCTCTTCATCCTTTAGATCCTGGTCCATACATGACGTCCTCAGGACATCTTCCCCAACTCACCCCAGTCTCTGTATTCATTAGTGTCATTCATTAATGCATGACTAGATTTTAAACTTCCAGAAAGCAGGGAGTTCACCAAATCTCCCACTCCAGGCTATCCCCATGCTATCTCCCCAGATGATGTTGAGTTAGCTGCCAGACACAGAAATGAGACCACCATATCCAGCCCAGATCAGAAGACCTACTGGTCAACCCACAGAACCATGAGAAATTAAAAAAAAAATGTGTGGGGACAAATTGCTTTAACCTATTGAATTTAAGATGCTTGTTCTTTGTGTCTTCCTGCCAATTAAAAATGTGAACACCTGAAATGACTATAAAAGGTTAAAGTTTATTGAGTGAGTAGATTGGATTTTGACAATAGTTAGTTCTAAGCTTATCCAACTTTAGGCTCAGCTGGTAAGGAATCTGCTTGCCATGCGGGAGACCTGGGTTTGATCCCTGGGTTGGGAAGATCCCCTGGAGAAGAGAAAGGCTACCCACCCCAGTATTCTGGCCTGGAGAGTTCCATGGACTGTAGAGTCCATGGAGTTACAAAGAGTTGGACACGACTGAGTTACTTTCATTCATTCGTATCCAACTAAGGATTTCTAACTTGGTAACTGCTGTCCTGACCGACTCTACTTCTGACTAAAGATAAGAGAGTAAAGCCAGGTGGATGTGGAGGGAGGGGATGTGCTATCCTGGGGGCATAAAGGCACCCAACTACAGAGCTGTTGTTTTTGCTGGAAGGTCTTAAACCAACTCAACAGTCTCTGTGGAGTACTGAGCCCAGCTTGGTGGTGAGCCATAGAGTGATGCTTCTTCCGTGTTTCACAGCATTTAGCTCATCTGTAGACAGACAGATGTCTTTCCAAGGCAGGCTCGTGCAGACATGTTCACCTTTAACGTGTACAGCTTTCATGTTTAGATTCCTTCGTACCTGTTTCAACATACTTTCAAAATTCCCCCAAATCGCTTATCTCAGACAGCGGTACATCTTTGGGAAAAAGAAATATTTGCATAAAAAATCAGAATACCAGTATTTCTCAATAAAACTGGGGAAAAAAATCAGAGTAGCAATTAAAAGGCATAGAGGTCTCTGCAGGTGAGTGTAAATTGAATTGGGAATAGGATGTACAACAAACTTTTCAAAAAAAAAAGAAAAGAACTAATCATTCAGTAAGCCAACAGTTATTTTTGAAAGCTTATCCTTTCAACGGCTTCCACTTTTTTTTTAATGCTTCAGTGACTAAAAATGGCAAAAACATTTTATTTATGTAAAAAGAAATCACTTGTATGCAAAGTTGCAGCTGCTTCTTATAGGTATACAAATGGATAAAAGCCTGGGAACATGCAGTTTTTCTTTTTTTAATGGAAATCTTGATTTGCTCTTTAGTGTTGAGTTGAGAATCCTTCATTCAGTGGTATCTTGGAGTCTGAACTGGATTGACAGCAAAAAAATGAAATACTAGAAAGACGTTTGTACCTGGTTATATCTCCTTAGATGCAGTTGTGCTTTTGAGAACTGTAACTTTCTGGGTTAGAACAGAAAATAAAAAGTGATGATGGTGATGACTGCAATAATTTGTAAAATGTCTGAAATTTCTAATTCTTTAATATTACTTGGTCTGCTTTCCCACCCTCCACACCCCTGTTTTAAAAATAAAGAATGTTTAAAATAGAATAATAACATGAAAATCATTCAGAGAAAGTACCCCCAAAATATTGTGTACTCAATTAGCTTGTTTTTGGTGACTTGGAAGAAAAAAGACATTCACTGTATATACTGCAGATAGGAATGATGCTTTTGTAAAGAAAAGCAAATAATCCCTTATATTTTGGAGCATGATTCAGGCTTGTTTATTTATTTTATCTTATTTTTTTTGAAGCCAGTCAGGTCAACTTCTGAAGGCAAAGGGGGTGGGTGGGGTTTAAAGGACGTGACCTGGGCTGGACTGAGATGGAGTCGTGGTCAGACCTTCTGTCTGGGCTCCTGTCCTGTGGAGGAGTGGCTGGGCAGAGTGGACTCAGGAGAAGCTGACCTTGAACTTCCTCGGAAAAGCTGTTGATCCTCTGCTCTGACCCATGATCTAGTGGCAACTCTTAATCAGGGGTGACTCCGTTCCCCAGGAAGCAATGACAAAGTCTGGAGATGTTGTTGGTCGTCACGTTTAGAGAGAAGGTTGCTCCCGGCGTCCAGTGGGTGGAGGCCAGGGTGCTGCTGACCACCCCGTGATGCACAGGACAGCTTCCACCACAGAGAATTAGGGCCCAGATGTTACTGTGCCCAGGTGGGAAACCCTAGTGCAGTGGGACTGTTTGGAATTGCTTCAGAGGCTCTCGCTCAGAAACCACTTGGATGCTTTGGGGTTTTTTCATGAAGAGGAGTGTGGGTGATTGGTACCCTCCCTCCCAGGGTGTTTTATCAATGAGAAAGCAGAGTCACAGAGATAGTCAGCAGAACCCAAGCAAGAACTCAAGTCCTCAAGTATGAGCAGGTCTAAATTTCACTTCTTGCATGTGGCTCCCACCGTGACGGACTCTGCTGCAGGCCTGGCAACAGCAAGGTCTTTGAGAAGATCTTCTTCTCAAGAAGCTTCCACTTCTGACCTTTCATCCCCAGCCACCCCCAGCCATCCGCAGCCCCCGGGCCTTCAGCCATCAGTAAATGCCCTCTTGTTCCAGCATTTTAAACCTCTCGCACCAAATCTGTCCCTCCGTACTCAGCCATGTGTGAGTCAATTCCATCCCCCAAAGAAATGAGAAGCCGTCAAGAGAGCTTCTCTTGCTCTGCCTGACTGTCTCCCACACGCCCGTCTGGAGCACGACTTCCTCTGTCTGCACTGACTCTCCCTCTTCACTCCGCAGCCACTTCAGGGATGTCCTTCTCTACTTGCCCCGTACTCTCTAACTTAGCGCTGGTCTCCTCATGCTAGAACATGAGCTCCTGTGGTAGGGTGCTTTTCCCCGCTGCCCCGTCTGCCCTGCAGAGAACAGGGCAGGCAGCATAGGTTCTTACCAACTGTGTTTGGAATGAGCACATGATGAGTGATGTTCAGTTAAATCTCTGACATCATGGTCTTCCCTGGGATGAGGAAAGTGACATTTCTAGAACCATGGGAAGTTGTATTTTTCAGCTCCCAGAACAGCCCCACGTTCTGCCTTTCCCTTTTTAGAACCACCTATGCGTGATTGGTGACATACACCGATGACGTGACGTCCTGCGCGCGTGTGTCATGCTTGGTATTGTCCACGCTCTTAGGCCAATCAGTGCTACTCGAAAACTGTCAGGATCTTTTTCTTCTTCTGGCCTCAGCTTTGCTTCCACTTAGTCTCACTCTGGTGGGGGTCAGTTGTGAATGATGACCTCACAGTGCTGCGGGTTGGATCCTGTCCCTCCCAAAGATGCATGCAAGTCCTAAGCCGCAGCCCCTGTGAATGTGACCATATTTTATTTGGAAATAGGGTCTTTGTAGATGTAATCAGGTTGAGGCCCTAAGTCCAGTGATTGGTGTCCTTTTAAGAAGAGGCCTTTGGGACATACAGACATGAAGGCATCCGGGGGAAGACCGTGTGATAACAGGCAAAGACTGGAGTGATGTGTCTGCAGGCCAAGGGTGTCAGAGATGGCTGGCAGCCTCCAAAAGCTGGGAGAATGGCCTGGGGCAGATTCTCCCCAAGAGGCTTTGCCAGGACACGGCCCTGCTGACAGCTTGATCTCAGACTTCCAGCACCCAGGCTCAGGAAACACACTTTTATAGTTTTAAGTCCTCAGTTTGTGGGAATTTGTTGTAGCAGCCCCCAGAAACCCACATGCAAGGCTAACAGTCACCAAATGTGCAGGTCCCTTTAGCCAGCCCTTGCCCCTGAGGAAAATTGTATTGGAAATAAGCCCCAGGCTCTAACTGGCCGGCTCAGCACTGTTGGACAAAGGGCGTCCGTGTGGCGAGGCAGCGAATTCCTCTCTCCATGGATGAGGGAGGCGACAGGAGGTGGCTCTGGGAGCCCTGCGCCTGAGCCCTGTGGGTCTTGCACAGGCTCTCATGATCTGGGGCTGCTGGGGATCCCTGAGTCCCTGAAAAGTATAAGTGGGGATCCGAGCCAGGCTCCAGTTTAGAGGAAGTCATCTGAGATCATGGACCAACTCGGGAGATGACTCGAGGGAACCAGAACATCAAGGCTGTTTGCTTCGGGGACATCTATGATCTCAGAGCCGTCATTCTGACCCCTTGGGTAGATTCTTGCAGCTTCTGTGTGTGCCCTTTGAAAGGGGAACTGACCTGTATTTACTTACCAGATACTCATCTCGAATGGTAAGCTCTCAGGCTTTACGAGAAGAAGGACCATTTCTGTCTGTTTACTGCTCTTACCCCAGCACTCGCCCAGTACCTGAAACACCGTAAGCCTCACAATGTATATGTGATGGGATTGAATTGATGGGAGGTGTTCACATGCAATCGTATATCCTTAGGTAATTAATAAATGAGTTCAGTTATTGTTTTAAATGTGGTTGCTTTTGCACTTTAAAGAAAAATTTAAGGAATCCTTAGGTGCTAAAAGGTATAGGGAAAAAACAATCTAAATCAAAGCACCTCACAACCCACAGACCTGTACAGCACAAACCGTGAACCCCCAAATAACTGTGGACTTGAGTTAATAATGTGTGTTGTCTTTGCTTATCAGTTGTGACAAATACACCACACTAATGCAGGATACCAGTAATAGGGCAAACTGGGTGGAGGAAAGAGCAGAAAGTATGTGGGGACTCACTGTATTTTCTGCTCAGTCTTTCTACAGACCTCAAAGTTCTCTAAAAAATAAAGTCTATTAATTAAAAACTCTAAACACACAAAAAAATCTAACCTCCTTATATTTTGAAGACTTGCACTTACTTTGCAGGATTACTATCAAGACTGCACACACATACACATGCACACACACATGCACACACGCACAGAGTTAAATAGTTGATATGAAGTTGGCTGTAGAGAGGAGACATGAGGAATGGCTTTGCTCTCTTCACTCCATACACTATTATTGGGAGCCCCCGTGGCAAGAGTTTTTACACAGATTAACTCCATAGATTAATTTTTATGTGCAGAAGCTCAGAAAAGTATCAAAGTGAAATTGAAAACAAATTACAGAGTTAATGCTCCGAATCTCGTATCATCATTTCTGCCACATATACTCTCTGATGCTGGAAGCTCCACCTCTTATATGATTCTCAGCTTTCCTTGGCACAGCCTCTCATGCAATTTTTATCCAGCTACTCTAAACTCTATTTCAGCTGGAAGGCAGTGTTCTGGCCAGCACCCTGATCTGTATTTTGATCTTTGTTTCCTTCTGACTTTTGGAGAAAATCCAGAAACTTCATATGACAAGCACAATGTGACAGGTATGATATTAGTGACGTGAGGGTGTTCAGAGTCCCCCTCCTCCTCCAAAGTCCATCAGAGAGTAGGTGGTCAGAAGTGGTCAGTAAGCTGGTCTCAGCTAGAGCCTCTGCCAGGGCTGTTTCTAGAATTTCAAGATGCAGAACCAGGTAGTGAGTGGAACGCAGAAGACCAGAGAGTCTAGTTGTGATGAACCTAGTGAGAAAATCAAGTTCAGTTCAGTTCAGTCACTCAGTTGTGTCCGACTCTTTGTGACCCCATGAATCGCAGCACTCCAGGCCTCCCTGTCCATCACCAACTCCTGGCGTTCACCCAGACTCACGTCCATCGAGTCAGTGACTGACCTGGGGAGTTCCTCTTTCAGTATGAGAAAATCAAACAGCTACTCAAAAGCATAGTGAATGGGTTGGAGGAAAGAAAGTAAGACCTGAGCAGGGTAGGGAGGTGAAGGTGGGTTGAGAGCAAGTTTATTACGTGAAAAATGCGAAAGAACCCGGGAAGTGAGATCTAGGAGGAGAGAGAAGGGATTCAGGACAAGTTTCTGGTCTGACCAAGAAGTTCTCTGGGGGTAACCAGTAGAGGATTCATCCAAGTCACTTATTGGCTCTTTAATTGTCGGCTTTTTTTTAACATGATACTGCTCTCTCTGATATGGAAATGCATATCCTGTCTTCAGGACACTTTGGGAACAGTTCTTTGTGGGGCCCTTGTCTATAAGTAATTTCATTATAAAATTTATTCACCTTATGAGCTATGGTGATTTACTGGTGAAACTGTAGGACAGTGGGCAGAGAACATGAGTTTCTTATTGTCCAGTCTCCACATACAAAGGCACCATTACTTCAGGTCCAGAGACCACTTCTTTGTGCTCCTTATGGTCAGTAAGTCATTCCTGGCTGATTTCACATCTTCCATCATAAGCAAACAGTAGCAACCCCATTATTGCTCACAATGCTGTGTCTTTTCATAACCAGTTCATACTGAAAACAACACACATATTCTTGCCTCTGCAGCTCCCAATACCATTGATTTAGCTCTGGTTCCAATATTATTCATGATGCAGCGTCATCCTTCACTCCACCTGTGAATGCCGGCTCCCACTGATTCAGAGGTTGTGCTTTGTTGATGTTGACCAGAATACAACCTTACCAAGAGTGTGTGGGAAAACAGGCACGATGATTCACTTTCTGGGCACGTTAAATCTACCATTTGGATTTTTCTGTATTGACATGAAATGTAGAACACCCCATCCTCCGGTGGTGTCTTCTTTGGAGCTGTCGAGGGCCTAATCGCTGCGTGCCTCACATGTGATCTCTTTCACTGCTGATGACACCCTGCCACCCACAGAGCGGGACGCACAGGAGACGCCAGGCAAGAGGCCTGTGGGTGGAGAAGGGAGAGCAGTCCACTCGGCAGGAAGCGTCTCTTTCTCACCCAGCCTGACCTGCCAGGCCGTGTTCCTGGAGCCAGGGTCTGGGCATGGGGCCTCAGGATGACCTCATAGTATGAACCCTGGAGCTTTGGGGACATTGACTGCACGTCTGGGGTGAAGGACCCACGAGTGCTCCCGAAGGGAGAAGTGAAGACTGAGGTCTGTTTCAAGGCAGGGACCCCAAGTATGGGGTCAGTGAAGTCTGGGCCTGGAGGGCACACTGCCTGCGTGCAGTGAGATCACAAATTGCATGTCTTCACATGGTATCACTGCTCCCGGATTTCCTGATGCACTGCCCTTTGACCCGCATTCAGGTCCTGTGTTCCACCAGCTCTTCGTTCCTTCAATGCAGTTTCCTGTGCCAGGCCTCTGATAAGCAGGTATTACAAGTGAATTTCTGTCTCCAAGAAAACCTTTTTCCTTCTTCTGATGAGTACTTTTTATTCTTCAGATCCAGCTTACTTATTCCCTCCTTCATCAAACCTTCCAGAAGCTTCCCAACTGCCTCATCAGAACATCCATTCTTTCCTTCATCCAGCCAACGAGAACTTTTTAGTGAGCAGCTACTCCTCTCTGCCAGGCCGTTTCAGGCACTGTAGGAACAACAGTGACTAAAGAGGCCAACCATCATATAGGCTCCCTCTGGACTCTGTGTCCGTTTCCACTTAACTTGTGTTGAAATTGTCTCTGGTGGTGGTTTAGTCACTAAGTCAAGGGCAACTCTTTTGACCTCATGGACTGTAGCCCACCAGGCTCCTCTATCCATGGAAGTTCCCAGGCAAGAATACTGGAGTGGGTTGCCTTTCCCTTCTCCAGGGAAATTGTCTGTATTTGTCAGCAAATGTTTTCTGTAAAGAGTCAGATAGTAAGTGCACTTTGTGGGATGTATGGGCTCTGTTAACATTGCTCAGTCCCACCACTGTTGTTGCACAGAAGCAGCTAGAGATGGTGGGCGAATAAGTGGGTGTGGCTGAGTGCCAGTCACACTTCATTTACAGAGCAGGTCAGGGGCCTCGTTCTGCCCACCATAAGTAGTGTGCTGCAACAGAAGATAAGCTCCATTAGAACAGATCCTTGTTTCTTTATTCTTTCTATTTTGTTGTTTTTACTGTTACCTTAGTGCTGAGAACTCGGTGCTGAGCACTTTGCACACACAAGGTGAGTGAGTGAGTGAATGAGTGAGTGAAGTCGCTCAGTCGTGTCCAACTCCTTGTGACCCCGTGGACTGTAACCTACCAGGTTACAAATCCGTCCATGGGATTTTCCAGGCAAGAATACTGGAGTGGGTTGCCATTTCCTTCTCCAGGGGATCTTCTCGACATAAATTAAGCAAGAGAAGTAAAGGAATGTCATCCATTAAACTGGGAAGTTTTGGAAAGACAGGGTCCACCTACACGGTGATCAGCATGAATAGGTGTTGAGTAGATGAGTGAGCTGCAGGAACACCTTCCTCCTGAGACTTCCTCCTGGTCGGTGCCTCTGGTGGGTGGGCAGGAACCAGGCCAGTCCAGGCCAGCCTTGTTATCCTGTTGTATTGCAGCTGCCTCCTCGGCAGGCCGAGTTGAGCATGAGGAACCAATAAGAGAATTACAGGCCGGCCTCCCGACTGGCGCAGGCCCCAAGGCCAGCTCGGTGACAGCCTGCTGCAGTCTTGCAGAGCAGCAGTCCAGTCCAGGGAACTCGGCCATGCGAATGGCCATTAAAATGAAACACGCCTGCCTGTCAGAGAGAAGCAGCGACCACAGGAGCCCCAGCGCCACCGTCAAAGTGCCTGTCAGCACCAGCCCGCCTGTTAAGTTTCTGGGGCCCACCTTCCTGAGCAAGGGTCAGCTAACTGGCTCTGACAAGCAGGGCCCTGGCGTGTGGTGGGGCCTGTCAGCTGAGACCCAGAGGTGAAGCGGGTGCTACTTTGGAAACGGGGGCCTGACAAGTGCCGCCAGATCAAGACGAGACGCAGGAGAGAGGGTGGGGGTGCTGAGCTGGGGGGCTGCGGGCAGCGGGGCCTCCCCCAGGAAGGAAGTGGCTTTGCTTCTGTGTCCTGTCAACTTTGCTGTCACTGGACAGTCGGCGAGGTTTCAGACAGATCTCCGCCCCTTTGGGAAGCCCGAATGCCTTGGCAGACAATTCCAGGCCTTGATTTGATTGATAAATCCTTTGTGACGGGAGGGGATGAAACAGGCCCCCAGTTTGGTGCATACGAATAGGAAATTAGCTGGCAAAGTTGTCAGAGATAATTAACTTTCCAATTCTGTGGGTCTATTCAGGTTGACATCCTGAAATTATTTAGAAATGCACATGTCAACGCTCTGACAGAGTCTGCGGCTGATCAGATAAACAGATTTGGAGATGTTTGATTGTGAAATGATGTAAGCGCTTAGCCGGTGTTTTATCACCGCGAGTTTCCGCTTGCCGCTGTGGGTGATGTTCAGGGAGAGGGTTTGGAGGCTAGGGCTGGGTGGGGGCCGGGGGTGTAGGGGTGGAGAGACTGAATAGGATGTACCAAGTACAACCAACTTGCCTTCTCAGTTTACTCTCAATGAGTTGAGAAATTCCTAACCTTCAATTCAAACACAGTTAACCTTGGACTCAACCCAAGGGCTCCTCTCCAGCCCTCAACCCCCAGTATGAAGGAGAGTTTTCCAAAGGATTTGGCAGCAGGCACGTGGTTCCTCTGTCAAACCTAGTCTTGGCCCAACAAGTACAGGGTGTGAAATCACGTAGAATCACTGCTGTTTCTTATTCATCACGAGTCTGGGTAGATCGCTGGGTTGCCAGTGTTGCTGTTGGCTGCTCAGTCACGTCCAGCTCTTTGTGACACTGTGGACTCTAGCCTGCCATGGCCCTCTGTCCATGGGGATTTTCCAGACAAGAATACTGGAGCGGGCTGCCATTTCCTTTTCCAGGGGATCTTCCCAAACCAGGGACTGAACTCACATCTGCTGCATTGCGGGCAGATTCTTTAGAGCGGAGTCACCAGGGAAGCCCGGATCACTGGGTCTCACAGGCTATTAAGAGCAGAGAGTACCTTTTCCGCATTTCCATCTTGTTAGTGCAAACTGCTTCTTTAAAAGACCAGTTCAGAGCCAAATTCTTTCAGTGAAGACATTCCTTCCTCCGAGTGAATGAAGATAAATGAGAACTAACATTTACTGAGCACCTACTCTGTGACGGAG
>SJYC01048244.1:0-31655 GCA_006408675.1 Madoqua kirkii | reverse complement strand
AAAAGCATAGTGAATGGGTTGGAGGAAAGAAAGTAAGACCTGAGCAGGGTAGGGAGGTGAAGGTGGGTTGAGAGCAAGTTTATTACGTGAAAAATGCGAAAGAACCCGGGAAGTGAGATCTAGGAGGAGAGAGAAGGGATTCAGGACAAGTTTCTGGTCTGACCAAGAAGTTCTCTGGGGGTAACCAGTAGAGGATTCATCCAAGTCACTTATTGGCTCTTTAATTGTCGGCTTTTTTTTAACATGATACTGCTCTCTCTGATATGGAAATGCATATCCTGTCTTCAGGACACTTTGGGAACAGTTCTTTGTGGGGCCCTTGTCTATAAGTAATTTCATTATAAAATTTATTCACCTTATGAGCTATGGTGATTTACTGGTGAAACTGTAGGACAGTGGGCAGAGAACATGAGTTTCTTATTGTCCAGTCTCCACATACAAAGGCACCATTACTTCAGGTCCAGAGACCACTTCTTTGTGCTCCTTATGGTCAGTAAGTCATTCCTGGCTGATTTCACATCTTCCATCATAAGCAAACAGTAGCAACCCCATTATTGCTCACAATGCTGTGTCTTTTCATAACCAGTTCATACTGAAAACAACACACATATTCTTGCCTCTGCAGCTCCCAATACCATTGATTTAGCTCTGGTTCCAATATTATTCATGATGCAGCGTCATCCTTCACTCCACCTGTGAATGCCGGCTCCCACTGATTCAGAGGTTGTGCTTTGTTGATGTTGACCAGAATACAACCTTACCAAGAGTGTGTGGGAAAACAGGCACGATGATTCACTTTCTGGGCACGTTAAATCTACCATTTGGGATTTTTCTGTATTGACATGAAATGTAGAACACCCCATCCTCCGGTGGTGTCTTCTTTGGAGCTGTCGAGGGCCTAATCGCTGCGTGCCTCACATGTGATCTCTTTCACTGCTGATGACACCCTGCCACCCACAGAGCGGGACGCACAGGAGACGCCAGGCAAGAGGCCTGTGGGTGGAGAAGGGAGAGCAGTCCACTCGGCAGGAAGCGTCTCTTTCTCACCCAGCCTGACCTGCCAGGCCGTGTTCCTGGAGCCAGGGTCTGGGCATGGGGCCTCAGGATGACCTCATAGTATGAACCCTGGAGCTTTGGGGACATTGACTGCACGTCTGGGGTGAAGGACCCACGAGTGCTCCCGAAGGGAGAAGTGAAGACTGAGGTCTGTTTCAAGGCAGGGACCCCAAGTATGGGGTCAGTGAAGTCTGGGCCTGGAGGGCACACTGCCTGCGTGCAGTGAGATCACAAATTGCATGTCTTCACATGGTATCACTGCTCCCGGATTTCCTGATGCACTGCCCTTTGACCCGCATTCAGGTCCTGTGTTCCACCAGCTCTTCGTTCCTTCAATGCAGTTTCCTGTGCCAGGCCTCTGATAAGCAGGTATTACAAGTGAATTTCTGTCTCCAAGAAAACCTTTTTCCTTCTTCTGATGAGTACTTTTTATTCTTCAGATCCAGCTTACTTATTCCCTCCTTCATCAAACCTTCCAGAAGCTTCCCAACTGCCTCATCAGAACATCCATTCTTTCCTTCATCCAGCCAACGAGAACTTTTTAGTGAGCAGCTACTCCTCTCTGCCAGGCCGTTTCAGGCACTGTAGGAACAACAGTGACTAAAGAGGCCAACCATCATATAGGCTCCCTCTGGACTCTGTGTCCGTTTCCACTTAACTTGTGTTGAAATTGTCTCTGGTGGTGGTTTAGTCACTAAGTCAAGGGCAACTCTTTTGACCTCATGGACTGTAGCCCACCAGGCTCCTCTATCCATGGAAGTTCCCAGGCAAGAATACTGGAGTGGGTTGCCTTTCCCTTCTCCAGGGAAATTGTCTGTATTTGTCAGCAAATGTTTTCTGTAAAGAGTCAGATAGTAAGTGCACTTTGTGGGATGTATGGGCTCTGTTAACATTGCTCAGTCCCACCACTGTTGTTGCACAGAAGCAGCTAGAGATGGTGGGCGAATAAGTGGGTGTGGCTGAGTGCCAGTCACACTTCATTTACAGAGCAGGTCAGGGGCCTCGTTCTGCCCACCATAAGTAGTGTGCTGCAACAGAAGATAAGCTCCATTAGAACAGATCCTTGTTTCTTTATTCTTTCTATTTTGTTGTTTTTACTGTTACCTTAGTGCTGAGAACTCGGTGCTGAGCACTTTGCACACACAAGGTGAGTGAGTGAGTGAATGAGTGAGTGAAGTCGCTCAGTCGTGTCCAACTCCTTGTGACCCCGTGGACTGTAACCTACCAGGTTACAAATCCGTCCATGGGATTTTCCAGGCAAGAATACTGGAGTGGGTTGCCATTTCCTTCTCCAGGGGATCTTCTCGACATAAATTAAGCAAGAGAAGTAAAGGAATGTCATCCATTAAACTGGGAAGTTTTGGAAAGACAGGGTCCACCTACACGGTGATCAGCATGAATAGGTGTTGAGTAGATGAGTGAGCTGCAGGAACACCTTCCTCCTGAGACTTCCTCCTGGTCGGTGCCTCTGGTGGGTGGGCAGGAACCAGGCCAGTCCAGGCCAGCCTTGTTATCCTGTTGTATTGCAGCTGCCTCCTCGGCAGGCCGAGTTGAGCATGAGGAACCAATAAGAGAATTACAGGCCGGCCTCCCGACTGGCGCAGGCCCCAAGGCCAGCTCGGTGACAGCCTGCTGCAGTCTTGCAGAGCAGCAGTCCAGTCCAGGGAACTCGGCCATGCGAATGGCCATTAAAATGAAACACGCCTGCCTGTCAGAGAGAAGCAGCGACCACAGGAGCCCCAGCGCCACCGTCAAAGTGCCTGTCAGCACCAGCCCGCCTGTTAAGTTTCTGGGGCCCACCTTCTGAGCAAGGGTCAGCTAACTGGCTCTGACAAGCAGGGCCCTGGCGTGTGGTGGGGCCTGTCAGCTGAGACCCAGAGGTGAAGCGGGTGCTACTTTGGAAACGGGGGCCTGACAAGTGCCGCCAGATCAAGACGAGACGCAGGAGAGAGGGTGGGGGTGCTGAGCTGGGGGGCTGCGGGCAGCGGGGCCTCCCCCAGGAAGGAAGTGGCTTTGCTTCTGTGTCCTGTCAACTTTGCTGTCACTGGACAGTCGGCGAGGTTTCAGACAGATCTCCGCCCCTTTGGGAAGCCCGAATGCCTTGGCAGACAATTCCAGGCCTTGATTTGATTGATAAATCCTTTGTGACGGGAGGGGATGAAACAGGCCCCCAGTTTGGTGCATACGAATAGGAAATTAGCTGGCAAAGTTGTCAGAGATAATTAACTTTCCAATTCTGTGGGTCTATTCAGGTTGACATCCTGAAATTATTTAGAAATGCACATGTCAACGCTCTGACAGAGTCTGCGGCTGATCAGATAAACAGATTTGGAGATGTTTGATTGTGAAATGATGTAAGCGCTTAGCCGGTGTTTTATCACCGCGAGTTTCCGCTTGCCGCTGTGGGTGATGTTCAGGGAGAGGGTTTGGAGGCTAGGGCTGGGTGGGGGCCGGGGGTGTAGGGGTGGAGAGACTGAATAGGATGTACCAAGTACAACCAACTTGCCTTCTCAGTTTACTCTCAATGAGTTGAGAAATTCCTAACCTTCAATTCAAACACAGTTAACCTTGGACTCAACCCAAGGGCTCCTCTCCAGCCCTCAACCCCCAGTATGAAGGAGAGTTTTCCAAAGGATTTGGCAGCAGGCACGTGGTTCCTCTGTCAAACCTAGTCTTGGCCCAACAAGTACAGGGTGTGAAATCACGTAGAATCACTGCTGTTTCTTATTCATCACGAGTCTGGGTAGATCGCTGGGTTGCCAGTGTTGCTGTTGGCTGCTCAGTCACGTCCAGCTCTTTGTGACACTGTGGACTCTAGCCTGCCATGCCCTCTGTCCATGGGGATTTTCCAGACAAGAATACTGGAGCGGGCTGCCATTTCCTTTTCCAGGGGATCTTCCCAAACCAGGGACTGAACTCACATCTGCTGCATTGCGGGCAGATTCTTTAGAGCGGAGTCACCAGGGAAGCCCGGATCACTGGGTCTCACAGGCTATTAAGAGCAGAGAGTACCTTTTCCGCATTTCCATCTTGTTAGTGCAAACTGCTTCTTTAAAAGACCAGTTCAGAGCCAAATTCTTTCAGTGAAGACATTCCTTCCTCCGAGTGAATGAAGATAAATGAGAACTAACATTTACTGAGCACCTACTCTGTGACGGAGGTCAAGGGGGACACGGTACCGTGCCATTTGCTTATTGTAACGTTTCTAATTTCCCTAGTAGACGAGTCTTTATCGTTTGCCTGCTGAGAAAATGGATACTCAGAGGGGTTTGCTCGGCTACTGAGTAAGCAGCTGTCTAAGAAGTGAAATCTGGACTTGAGCGTGGTTTGGCTATTCCTGCTCTTCCCTGGTTAGTAGAACTGTAGACTCTGAGACGATGCCTGCCAGTGCAGGAGATACGGGAAATGTGTGTTCTATCCCTGGGTTGGGAGGATCCCCTAGAGTAAGAAATGGCAACCCACTCCAGTATCCTTGTCTAGAAAACTGCCTGGACAGAGGAGGCTGGCAGGCTATAGTCCATGGGGTCACAAAGAGTAGGACATGACTGAGCAACTGAGAACGCACACATGCGGACTCTCGAATAGAAAGGATTCTGAAGGTCACAGAGGTCAGGGTTCAGCAGCCCAGAATCCATGGGCCAAACCCAGCACTTGTTTTTGAAAGGCCTACAAGCTAAGAATGGTTTGTTTTTTTCTTTTGCATTTTTAAATGGTTGGAAGAAATAAAAATAATGTTTCATGGCATGAAAATGACATGAAGTTAAAATGTGAATGTCCATAAATAAAGTTTTTTGAACGTAGGCTCACTCGTTCATTTATGTATGTCAATGACTGCTTTTGTGCTATATTGCAGAACTCCATAGTCGTAACAGAGACCATATAGCCTTCCAAGCTGAGAATACTTACTGCTTGACCCTGACAGAATGCATTTGCTGACCCCTGGTTCACTGGTGTCTCAGTGAGAGCTTATTGAGCTGGCAAAATTATTTGCACTGGCAAAACTCTCAGCAGATATTATCTAATTTATCTTAACTACTCAAGGTGGGTGCTCATAGGTGAAGAAATGATAGGTTCAGAGAGGTTCAAGAAGCTGGTCAGGCTAACTCAGTAGAGCCAGGATTCATGGCCTGAATTCACACTCAAAGCAATGCACTCAGTTCCCTTATTTTATTGCCATTTCACTGTAATTCACGTTACCTGGATGTAGCTTGAGACACGATGGTGATTACCACCGAGGTGGGCAGAGTAACGGCCCCCAAAGATGTCCTCATCCTAATTCCCAAAACTGTGAATACCTTCCATGGCACAAGCGACTTTGCAGGTATTATTAGGGATCTTGAAATGAGGAGGTGGTTCTGGATTATCCAGACGGGTTTAAGGACAAAAGGGAGGCAAGGAGGTAGAAGAAAATGAAAGAGACAGGATGATGGAAGCAGAGGTTGGAGTATTGTGGGGCCAAGGGATACAGGCGATCCTAGAAGCTGGAAAACACCGAGGAGGTATATTCCTCTCTGATCTGAACGCCAAGAGGATACGTTTGTGTTGCTCTAAGATGCTAAGTCTGTGTTCATTTGTTACAGCAGCCACAGGAAGCTAATACACACTTCCCGCATCCTTGGCCTCAAGCTGCTCAATGTGGTAGAGGACCCCACCCATCAACAGAAGTAGATTTCAAAGAAAAATCTGTACTGCAAGTGTTAAAAATAAATAACTTCTTGGGGGTGGGATCAGTCTAGAGGCCTTCCGAAGAAGGGGGTTAGAGGGCTTGTAATCCTGCAGAGCTGTGTCTTCAAGGAGGTCCTTTCTTTATTCCAGTTTCTGCGGCTGGATGCCGGCGTCTCCCAGGATCAGCCACATGATGTAAAGAAACGAGGAGAAGAATCAGAGGCAGAAGGACAGATATCTGTCATGCTTTCGTCTCAGCAACTCAGTCCACGCATCTGCGGCTAAACTTGGGCTTTCTGGCATGTGACCTAGCCTGATACAATGCTCCTTGGTGAGTTTTCTCCTCCTGTTTACGGAGGAGCTGAGCTTCTGCAAAAGGGAAATCAGAATCTCGCCTGCATTTTATTAGTATTGTGACCATTTGCAAATTAATTTAGAAGGCAATATAATTTACCTCTTGTATAGAATTCAGTTTTGATTACTGCCATGTCACTGAATTTCCTGCTTTCATGAAAGCTCTTATTATGAGAAATTAAGATACCTTCCTCCTTCATCCAAATAAACATATGGCTGTGGGATGCTATTGAATTAAGAAATATCATTTAATCCAGGGAAGATAATTATTTGAAAGAAACTGGAGAGGAGAGACTCAATCTAGGGTTTGAATGTTGACATGAAATTGTGAAGGCTACTTTCACTCATCACTGACTTTTAATAGCACTTTGTACAGAGTAATTTCCAGCATAAACCTTGTTAATGTGATATTGGTTATTTCAGAATCATGTCAGGGAGTCGGAGCCATTCCCTAGACCACTGTTGGGGTGTCCTGGTATGTGGGCCTAGGTATTCAAGAAGTGGTACTTAATGACACATTTCGCCTTGCCTGTCAGCTGACTTTTTTTTCTGTAGTCATGCTTTGTTCAAAATGGCATTTGGGAAGAGAGCAGAAAAGTTAGCTGCTGTAGACATACTGTGTATATACCATGCGGGGTATCATGTGAAGGCTGTGTGTGTCTGAGGCGCGGATTACAGATCTGAAGAGACTGGTCTTGACTTTCCGCGCTGGCCCGTGTGCCCTGAGTTTCGTTTCCACTGTTACGGTCCCTGTCACACACGACTTTGGAGCTTAGCCCTTGGACGCGTACCCTGCCTGACTTCCGGCCGCCAGGTGAGTGCTCTGTCTGGCCTCAGGAGCCCGCTCTGTCCATTCTGAAGCAAGTTGGAAATCTTAGGAGCATTAGTCCTCAGTCGACAGCTCACGTGAACTGGTGGGGAGAGAGAGTGGTGCCTCTCCTGGGACGAGGGTGGGAAGCGTGGCCGTCCCAGGGCTCTTCTGCCCTCCCAGTGTTACCCAGAGAGAGCCTGGTTGCCCTCAGTGGTAACGTGCCTGAACCTCCATGCTCTGCAGCTTCTGTCCCCTGCTCGTCCCTGTCTTGTACTCCTCGGCTGGTTTTTTCCTGTAATTTCCTCCGAAACAAACCACTTGCACCCAAATCCTTGTCTTGTTGTCCTTTGGTGGGGAAACCAGTTCAAAACCATCATTATTCCAATGAGTTCATTCGCTTATTTAGTAAACCCTGGTTGGGAGCCTGTTCAGAGCAGGCAGCTGAGAACCACGTAAGACCCCTGCCTGGAGGAACACAAACCCTGTCGAGCAGACAGATGTTAAACAAGCAAACAGACACGGAAAGGATAGTTTCTTCAGGTTGTACCTACGTGTCCTGCTGGGAATAAACAGGGCCTTGGGGGAGAGTGATTGATGGGAGATTTTCGTAGAGTGGTCAGGACAGTGACTGAGGCCTGGAGGGTGGGAAGGAGCCAGACGTGCTGCAACGAGGGCAGCGCTGGAGAGTTCAAGGAGTGCAGAGGAGGAGGGTGGGCCTGGAGTGCCGAGGACAAGCGAGAGATGGAGTCTGACCAGAGGCATGACCTTGATAGACTCTCCAGGCCCCCGTGGGCTGTGTTAGAATCTTATACTTCAAGGAGAACAACGACTCAAGTTGTTGAAAACATGGTTAGGCTAGATGATCACTGTTGCTGATAAAGAGTAACGGAGGGCTTAACAGTAATGATGAGGGTGAACGGCAAGCAAGTAGTTGCTTGCTGTGAACTTAAGGCTCCGTACCTTGTAAGATCTCACTTTAACACTTTGAGCAAAGCACTAAATTGGGGATGTTTGTCATCCCTGTTTCGGAGAAGGCAATGGCACCCCACTCCAGTACTCTTGCCTGGGAAATCCTATGGACGGAAGAGCCTGGTGGGCTATAGTCCATGGGGTCGCTAAGAGTCAGACACGACTGAGCAACTTCATTTTCACCTTTCACTTTCATGCACTGGAGAAGGAAATGGCAACCCACTCCAGAGCTCTTGCCTGGAGAATCCCAGGGATGAGGAAGCCTGGTGGGCTGCCATCTCTGGGGTCACACAGAGTTGGACACGACTGAAGTGACTTAGCAGCAGTCATCCCTGTTTACTTGATGAGAAAATGTTGGACAAGGGAATTTGGCTAGCTGAGTAGGTTACATGGGATTAAGCTGAGATTTGAACCTGGATCTCTCTGGCTCTTGAACTAATACTCTTCCCATTGGTAAACCGTACTGCCATCTTTGCTTTATTAAGAACACTGCTTAAAATCATTAACAAGCAGTAAGTTACCAAGAAGACTCTTTGTGACCCCATGGACTGTAGCCCACCAGGCCCTTCTGTCCATGGGGTTCTCTAGGCAAGAATACTGGAGTGGGCTGCCATTCCCTTCTCCAGGAGATCTTAAAGAGTTGGACATAACTGAAGGGACTTTGCACACATGCACACACCAATAAAAAAATTAGCCTGAGATCTTTTGATTCAGTGAAGAAAATCAGAATCAGGTTATGAACTTAGTTGCTCTATAATTTACATGTTTCCTGTTCAGTGAAAGTATTAACATATTTTGATCAGTCTACTTCAAGCTTTGAGTCAGACTTCTTCTCTGCTCTCTTTCTATTTCTTGTGCTTAAAAGCTCGATGCCTGGGGGGCAGGCAGGATGGTGTGGGTAGAGTACCCTGCAGATACAGTGGTTGACTGCCATTGGCACGTTCATACACAGAAATAAAAGAAAAAAGAAAAAAAAAAGGGAAAATGTTGTCTCTGTTCTGGATGCCTATCATTAGAGGTTCATTAGAAATGAACCTCTCCCCTCCTCTGACTTGTATCTGTAGGATTTGGTCAATTAGAGAAAAACTTTGCCCATCAACTGTAGATGGTTAAAATGGTTCAATAATTTCCTAACAACCCTTATCATTTGCCAATAGAAAGAGAAGGAAGAGGTGTGAATATAAACAGAGGAATATGTTTATTACTCTCTAAACTCCTCCACCTACTATTGATAAGCAATTTAGCTCCTTCTTAGCTTGTTTAGCTAAAGAAATGGTCACTGGCTCCCAGGGAAAGCCTTTGACTGGGACGATGGGATGTAGTGTGGAATCCTGGGAATGTCAGGGAGTCTATTAAAGTCTGGAATACTTGCTGGATTAATATTAGCAATTCTGTTTGGATACGCTTTGAATTTTGTATTAACAATATTGACTTTAGTAGCTAAGTCAAATCAACCAAGTTGATTTTATTATTTCGATCGACAGGACTTCTTAACTCATTTAAAAAATAATTATTGAGGACCTACTAGATGCTGAACACAGATGATATAAGCATGAATACAACACAGAAGGTACCTACTGCTGTGGGGCTTTGGTGCAACAGGGGTTTCACACAAATAAATAGCTTCCCAAACATCAGGTATACACATGAGTTATGATGCTAAAACAGTGAAATAAAGAGACTGGGGGCAGGGCTGGGGGCGTCCTCAGAGAGTGGTCAGGAAAGGTATCCTGAAGAGCTCACAATCAGCTGAAATATGAGTGTCCGGCATGTCACCAAGTAAAGATGTGGGAGAAGAGCTTTTCAGAGATAGGAAAGTGCAGACAGTATCAGGATGGGAATGATCTCAGTGTTTTTAAAGGTCAGAAATAAAGCCACGTGACATGAACTGAGGAACCAAGGGGGAGAGAGGCAGGAGATGTTGGCCAGTAGACAGGGTGAGGATTGTATACCAAACTGTATACGGTTTTGGAAACCATTAGATGGTTTTTGTCAGACTCATAACATGACTGATATTCTTCTTTAAAAAGATCATTCCCGTTACTTTAAGAGAGCAAGACGAGAACCAAGAGGACCAGCCAAGGAACTATGGTGGCTGTTGGGGAGGAAACACTGGTGTCTGGCATCAGACAGCAGAGGATATGGAGCAACCAGTGAGCGGGTCTGGAAAAGGTTTTGGTGTCATACAATAGAAAATCTCTCTATAGTGGGTTAAACACAAAAGGCTTATTCTCACAAGTAGAAGAATTGGAGCTATACAATCCAAGGCTGGTATGGCAGCATTATGAAATCACCAAGGGACACCGGCTCCTTCTGCCTTGAAGCTCTGCTCTTTTTAGCCTGCTGCCCCGTGGTCCAAAATAGCTGCAGAAGCTCCAGCCATTATACATATATTCAAGGCCATAAGAAAGTAGAAGGCCAGACCCCTTCTTCTTAAAGGTCATTTTTGGAAGTAGGCACCCACACATCTGGTTACAATTCATTGTCATATGTCTATACGTAGCTTCAAGGGAGTCTGGGAAAGTAGTCTATTTGTAGAATGACATTTGCTGAGAAATAGACAGTGGGTATTAGCAATGGTCTAGCAGTCACTTCAGTCATGTCCAACTCTTTGTGACCCCATGGACCGTAGCCCATCAGGCTCCTCTATCCATGGGATTCTCCAGGCAAGCATACTAGAGTGGGTTGCCATGCCCTTTTCCAGGGGACCTTCCTGACCCAGGGATTGAACCTGTGTCTCCTGTAGCTCTTGCACTGCAGGCAGATTCTTTATCACTGAGCCACAGGGGAAGCCCTAATGATCTAGCAATCTTGCCTTAATCCTAGCACTAACCTAGTTTACTTCAAGACCACGTAACTTAAAACAGGTGGGAGGGGCTGAGACCTAAATTTTACTATTATTTCTTTTCTTATTTTCTGGCTTTCCTATACTCAGCTTTTCTATTATCTTCACAGTTGAGAAAATGACTAGTATTTTTTTCTTGAACACCCTTTCAGAGCTATTTATTTTCCCATTTTTAGCACCAGGACCTTCTCTGAGTTCTGCAGTGTTATGGGGAACAGAAGAAAGGGAGAGTACTGATTTCAACCTTGCAATGCAATCACTCCCTGCTTCCATAAATCAGCAGGTTTTTAGGAGGCGGCAAGGAGAGTGCCATCTGATTTTACACACCTGATTCACAATAAAATCTGCACAGGGGCTTCTGGGGGTGCCTATTTTCCCAAAAGGCTGAGGTAGCAGAAACCCATATATTACATAAGGGAAGAAGGATTCACCCATTTAGAAGTAACTGCTAAATGCTGGTATAGAGTATTTTAACTTCCAATATCCATTTTTAATATAACTCGGTGGACTGTATCTCTGCACATGTCCTAAAACTCCCAGAGAGGTTCCTTAATGACTTTTCTGCTATAAACCAAAGCTTCGTTTAAAAAATAAGAATAACAGTGAATACCTGAATCTCAGATCTCTTTCACCGACGTGATGTGTGGCTTCATGAAGTCTGGTAGTGGTAACTCCTCTTGCTCTTAGAAGAACCATCCTCTCTCCTCCTTGGGTAAATTCACACCTGCTGGACGGCATGACGTGGCATTAGTGTATGCACGACTCTGGGGCCATACATAAGCATACAGGCAAAGCATGAGGCTGCAGTTAGCCCCATCAAGTTTTGGGTCTCAGGTTTCCTTACCACTCAAAGGAGGTTGGTTTAGACCATATGGGATTTCCATGCTCCTGGACAGGGCGAGGAGGTGGTGAGAACTGGGATCAGTAATCCTAAGCATGCAGCCCCATGACTCAGGTTCCCAGCGGGCATCCGTTAAGTGAGCTCCTTCGATGAAACATCCCTGCTTGTGCCCTGCAGAGCAGGGGCTGCCTTGCCTGCAGGTCCTCACAGAAGCGCTCTTGGTGGTTTGATGACGTGGTCACCATCATCCGCACTTTACAGGAGAGGACGCTGAGACTGAGGAGAGATCAGTAGCTCATTCTCACTCTATTCTCTAGTGAGACCCAGATCGGAGCTCAGACATATGACACCAGCATATAGGCTTTCTTCAGGAAAGCCAATTCACTACATGTATATTCAAAATAAATTAAGTTTTCAAACTTAGCAGCACCAAACAGAAATAGATTGAACCATGTGGAATTGCCAATACTTGATAGTATTTGTGCTAAAGAAAAAAAAAAAAGGTCAATCCCATGTGGTTCAATGGGTAGATAAAGTAACCCTTTGCAAAGTCATTGTACTCATTTTGGGGTTTGGCAAATACAATTACGGAAGGACTTTTGGTGTATGTAATTCTAATCCAGATGGGTATAGTACCCTCATCTAAAACCAGCAAGCAATGGCATTATCAAAAGACTTGGTCATTACTCCTTGCTAAATATCTATTATCTGCTTTCCTCTGTAAGGAAAGGGCTTAGAAAAGAAAGCCCCATACCAGCCCCTACTCTGGGATCTAGTAATACTGTCTCATCAGAGATTAGAGTAGTACTTCCTAAGTGATGGGTCTCTTTACGTAATTTCTGTGATTGCATTTCAGGAAAAATTTTTTTGTTGCTACAATGATTAAATTACAAAAGATAAAAAGATTTATGCCAAAGAAGTTTATTGCAGGAAGAGTCACAATATGTATGTGATATCAACCAAAATGGAAAAATAGGACTGGAGAATATATGAGGGTTGTGTTTGTGACTGTGGAATGGAGCTGAGTTGTGTTATAATTCCTCCCTGCTTCTTTACATTTTCACATACTTTCTAATTTTCCTGTCTTATATTACTCCATATGAGAGGAAAATCAAGTCACATCCTCAAAAATGAAAGACAACTCTTCAAAAATAGAATTTAAATATGGCAGGACAAAAACATTAATGTGAAAAGAAAGTCTAATTCTGCCTTTTGAAGGGGGAAAGCGTTGATTTGCTGAGAGAGGAGCTGAGCAGATCTACACAGGGAATGTGGAGAGCCAGGGAAAAGAAAGAAAATGGAAAGCATGGAACCATGTGACCGTGAACTGGGAGGACTCCCCCCCCACCCCACACACATAGGGTGACCCTATAAACCCACTCTGTTGAACCAGGGCCTCCTGGTTTTAACACTGAAAGTCCCAGTTCCTGGAAACCCGCTGGTCAGCACCCCTCCTCTCCCCTGCTCTGCACAGTTGTAGCACAATGTTACCGCTGTAACAAGTTGCCACAGTTGTTACAAGATGTGCCATTTCCTTAGCTCTTCAGTTTCCTTGTGTCTATCTTCTCCCATCTGGCAATAAATTTCAGGAAGACAAAAACCATCCCAGTGGCTTGCAGTTGTGGGTGTCGGTGGATTTATTGAATGCGGAGATGCGCTGGCCAGGCACGAGGGGTCCAGGCTGAGCATGTGTAAAGATGGAGCGGGGGCAGAGAGCCTCGTGTGGCAGGAGCTGAGAGTCTTCTCTCTCTCGCCCGGTGAGAGGTGTGCAGGCTGGAGCGAGGCCGTGCTAGAGCGTTAGCGTTCAGGGACCATCACACCCTTTCAGTGTCTGCTGAAAGCGCTGGACCTGCTGCCCACGGAAATGCCCGCTAATTGCACATCATTTCGCATATAGGTTCAGAATTTCGGGCAAGAGTGGCATGGCTACAGCCAGTGGTATGTTTCTTGTAAACGAAGTGTTACTGGCACATAGCCACAGCCAGTCACCTACATGTTGCCTGGAATATTGGCTGCTTTCTTATTCAAGCACAGGACTGAGTGGTTCTCACACACACTGCGATGAACTTGTGAAGTCTCAAATACACCTTCCAGCCCCTTACAGAGAAAGTTTGCCAGTTCCTAATTTGGGAGCAGCGGAGAGCCTGGGGGTGGGTGGCACCGAGACCCGGGTTAAACCCGTGCTGCAGAAGTGAGAGCGCTACTGAAGGAAGGTAAAGGTGACGGCAGGACGGCTCGGCCCGCCTTGGTTGGTATGGGTGGTGTGGACGGCAGGAGCTGGGAGCAGGGACACCTTCGTGGTGATAGCCCACAGGAGAGGTGGTCAAGTTGGACGAGGGCGGGGGGTGGAGAGGCTAGTAGAGATTTCCAGATGCCTACCTCACCAGCTCTGCTTTGCTTCCCTACACCCTCAACTCGGCCCCGGACGCCCCCACCCCTGGCAGTTCTAGTCTGCACGTGACCATGTGCTGCTGCTGGGCTCCATACAGATACTGTCAAATCAGCCCTCTAAGGCTCAGTGCTGGCGGTGCGCAGAGCTCTAAGCAGGGAATTCACTCGTCCACTTCTGCTTTGTGCAGTGCTGGCTTTAAAAAGATCTAAACAATGGCACCCACTCCAGTACTCTTGCCTGGAAAATCCCATGGATGGAGGAGCCTGGTAGGCTGCAGTCCATGGGGTCGCTAAGAGTCGATATGACTGAGCTACTTCCCTTTCCCTTTTCACTTTCATGCATTGGAGAAGGAAATGGCAACCCACTCCAGTGTCCTTGCCTGGAGAATCCCAGGGACGGGGGAGCCTGGTGGGCTTCCATCTATGAGGACGCACAGAGTCGGACACTACTGAAGCAACTTAGCAGCAGCCGCAAACCCAAAACTTGGTGAAAAAAAAGATCTAACCCCCCTGGGGGGTGGGGTTAGAGCAAGCGCTTACTGTTGGCATTCAGAACAGCCGCTGCCTCTGAAGTGAGATGTCTTGAAGGGTGTGCATTGGGAAAGAATGACGATGTGATGAGCTCTCACTGGTCACCACCTCATCGTCCACAATGCTGGGAGGTGACAAGGAGCAGAGAGAGGATAGCATTGTGTACCCTCAAAACTGCTCCCCGCAACCCCCAAGGACCACCCGCTCTTCCCGCTCACAATGTCAGATTCAGGAGCCATGTGTGGAGGTGGGATCCTGGGTGTGAGTGCTCACTGCTCCATTGGCCCTCACTTTTCTCCCCTCTCCACCTGGAAGAGCTTGTGCCCTTACTGCGGTAAGCAGTGTGCTCAAGGACCATCTCAGCTCGTGCCAGGCAGCTGTGGGGCCCAGGAGTGTTCTCGAGGACGACGAGGGGAGCAAAGAGCTGCGAGGGGGAACTGCACGAGTCCTGCCTTATGTGGATGCACCTCCAAGACATTCTGCCAAGTGAAAAAAAAAACAGTCACCAAAGAGCGCAGATTGCATGATCGCATTTATGTGAAATGTCCAGAACAGACAAATCTGTAGAGACAGGAAGCAGATGAGTGCTTGCCAGCAGCTGGAAGGAGCGAGCCGGGGAGCGGGGAGCGAGCGCTTAATTGGTCTGGGGTTTTCCTTTGGAGTTGACGGAGACATTTTGAAACTAGACGGAGGAGATGAACAGCATGGTGAATATACCCATTGCCACAAAACCGTTCGCTTTAAGGTGGCTGATGTTATGTTGTATGAATTTCCCTTCAGTAAGTCACTTCAAGAAGGAAGAGGAGCAGGGGGAGGAGGAGGTGGTGGCAGGATGTGGGCCTGGAGGGTCTACACTGCTCCCTGGGGGACTCAGTCCTGCAGCCAGGCAGCTGTCTGCTGCTGATGGCCGTGCTACCCGTCCTCCATCGCTGTTTTCTCTCTGCGCCCTGCCACCACGTGCCGCTGGCTGGCTTCCAGAGCTCTCAGATCTGCCTGCTCTTTGCCTGTCTCACTGTCACCCCCTTCGTCTAGGACTTCCATCGCCCAGCCCAGGAAATGCCCTTTCTCCCTGCCTCCAGTCTCCTCGCCTCCACCCTGCACCCCTCCACCCATAACACTCCTCCTACAGCACGTCTTGCTGCTGGGCCCCATGTCTTTCCTGGCTCCCTTCCTTAGGCAGGAAGGAGCCTGGCCTGGCAAACTGAAGAAGACCTTGGACTTGGCTTCGGGTGCTCCAGAGCACCCTGGTTCTGACCCTGACTAGTGTGGCCTCTTGGCAAACCCATGAGGGTGTCTATTAACACAGGTTCTATCTCGCTTCTCCCTTTGGTTGCACGGTAGTAATGACAGTCCATCGTGGGGTTTGGTGAGAACCAAATGAGATTGCTTGTGGCCCAGAGTTTCTGAGCATTGGTCCAGGCCAACCCTGGACTAAGGACATTGTTTGAGTTTTCTCAAATAATAGAAGACTGCATTCAGTCTGCAACTGTGTGTATATCTGATCCATCCAAGGAGCCTGATAGGCTACAGTCCATGGGGTCACTAAGAGTCAGACACAACTGAGCGACTTCACTTTCACTTTTCACTTTCATGCATTGGAGAAGGAAATGGCAACCCACTCCAGTGTTCTTGCCTGGAGAATCCCAGGGATGGGGAAGCCTGGTGGGCTGCCATCTATGGGGTCACAGAGAGTCGGACACGACTGAAGCAACTTAGCAGCAGCAGCAGCATCACTGTCATCACTTTCAAAGTCGCCTTCAGCGTGCTCCGGTGCGCTGCCTTCATGCTTTTATTCTGTGCACG
This sequence comes from Madoqua kirkii, assembly GCA_006408675.1. Classification (NCBI taxonomy): domain Eukaryota; kingdom Metazoa; phylum Chordata; class Mammalia; order Artiodactyla; family Bovidae; genus Madoqua; species Madoqua kirkii. Next base: position 15,389 of record SJYC01048244.1, on the reverse strand, counting down.
ATAGAGCAGCTTATCACCCGTGCCTGTGGGAGCGTGATGGCTTCACACCGTTGTCTGGACAGTGCCCTCTGTGGGGAGCTCCCACTCTTCCCTCAGAGTCAGGCCACTTGCACTGTCTCTAGATAGCATAGTTTTCCTCCAGGAAGGTCTGAGAGGACTGAAGCTGTTTTCCCAAGGATTCCTCAGACTCAAGCTGAATCTTCAAAAGTTGAATAGCCATGGGGAGTTGAGAGAGACAGAGATGCCCAGATCTTTTAGTCCCGGGTGCTGAGCCTCCGGTAGAAATTTACCCCAGACTTGCAGCCACGTGTCCCAGAGTTGTTGTCCTGGTTGGCCAAATTTTAATCATGCAAACCTTTTGCATTCACATATTTTACAAAGACCTCAGTCTTTGGTTAAAATGCCAGTCGTGGTGGGGCGTTTCTTGTAAACACCCGTGAGTCTCCTGAGGGTGTCCGTATGCGCATCTTTAGTGTGGCTGATCCCGGCTCTTGACTCCCTGCCCTGGAGTGGACCCGCTTCTCTCATGTGGTCCAGAAGCTTGGCTGCTGCTGGACAGCTTCTCCTTTTCCTCTGATAACTCAGGTTGTGTCCAGGAGGCCTCATGGCGTGGGAGGTCTGTAAGGAGGCAGGAAACTGACGATTGTTTTTATGACTTTCCAAATACCCAAAGAAGAACAGATTTCTTCCCTCCCTTCATCCATCTCTTTATTCTAATCCCAGTCATGGAACTGGCTGACAGGGAGTGTAGAGGCCCCAAGTCTTGGCTGAGATGTTATGAACAGTGCTTGGTTTACTGATTCCTTGAATAAATGTTTATTCAGCACATACTCTGTGTCAGGAATTTTGCTAGGTGTTGGAATATGAGGTGAAACACATGGACATGGTCACAGCCCTCTCAAGGCTTATCACATAATAGGAATGACAAATATGGGGTTACCAGCAGCCAGTGTGGATCCCAGCAGTAGAAACAGGAATGTGAAACAGAGGCATCTCCCTGTGGCAGTCCCGGTGGGAGCTGAGACCTGAAGAATGGAGAAGCATGATATGGGGGAGTGTTCTCAGCCACCAGACAAGACACAGAGAGGCTCAGAGAAAGAGGCCACTCGGCACATCCCAGGAAGCGACAAGGCGTCATCGTGGTTGGAGTGGATGGAGAGCTCCACTGGGTTTCTGAGGATGGCGGGGAGGAGAAAAGTGAGAAATGAGGCTAGAGAATGTTGCTGGGTCTGACATCCAAGTGCCTTCCTGGCCCCAGGGTGCCCAGAGAGTCTCTTCTGCACAGGGTTATAGTAGGGCTGGAATCACCGGGCCTCCCTGAATTCTATCTCCCCAGCATTTAAGAACAAGCTATTGCTACTCAGAACCCTAGAGTCTGCATCTACAAAGGGACACGGTGACCTGGCCATACATGGAGATAGGAGGATTGGAGGTGGACACATTTAGTTACCATGAGTTCAAGGCTTTCCTGGAGATGCTGATGCTGTGGTTGCTGCTCAGACCTGGCCTCCGCCCCCTATCTGGCCTCAACCAGCAGGCATAGAGCCTGAAAGGCTGACCAGCAGGCAGGCAGCTCATCCACAGGCAGAATGCCTGTCATTTTTTTCCGACTTGGAGGAGAGGATGTGGGCACCAAACAGATGCGACTCGGCTCTTGATGGTGTCATCTGTTCACTTTGTTCATCCAGTCACTCTCTCCAACATAACTTCCCAGCTCCAGGGAAGCACTTGTCATGAGGAGCCAGACAGGCATTGACCCTTGCCACCCTCAGAGACTTTACCATCTGATCAGGGAGAGAGAAATTAAACAGAGAAGTACAAAAACAATCACGATGGTTAGAGGTGCTAGAAAGGACTAGTAGAGCGTTACCCAGTGCTCTTTACTTGTATGAAAGTTTATGGTTTGAATCTTGGACCTACTGCCTGTCTGGGAAGGTGTCTTCTGTGCCTTGGTTTCTTCATCTGCAAAGCATGAGGAGTGGGGCTAAACCATGTGAGCAACGGCAGTTTTAGACTTTGCTGTATCTGAATCACCTGGTGAGATCTTAAACATCCCTGTGCCCAGACTATAGCACCCCAACTCACTCAGGATTTCTGGAGGTGGGGCCCAGACATTTACTTTTCCTTAGAGGTTCCTAGGTGATTGCAATGCACAGCCAAGTTTGGGAATCAGCACTCTAGCCCAGCCCTTCTCACATGTCCATGTGCCCATGAATCAACCAGAGTCTTGAAAAAGACTTCTGGTTTATTAGCTCTGGGGTGGGACTGGAGTGTTTACATTTCCCACAGGGCCTGGCGTGTCCTCTGCTGGGGTGATTTTACCTCCAGAGGACCTCAGGCAATGTCCAGAGATGCTTTCAGTTGCCAGAACTTGGGCTGAAGGAAGGTGGTGTTAGCAGCCAGTGAGTGCAGGTCAAGGGCACTGCTAAGCATCCCGCAGTACACAGGACAGCTCCCACAACAGAGAGACTTCTGGCCCCAAACATCACCAGTGCCAGGGGCTGAGAATCCCTTTGCCAGGGTGAAGCTGATGCTGCTGTTGCCACTGACCACACTCTGAGGAGCAGCAAAATCCCCTCCTCCAGCTCAGCCACGACACTGGGCTAAGCTGTCCCAGAGTGACCGAGAATTCCTCACAAACCAAGCCGACCCAGTGAGCCAAGATCGAATTTTGTCTTTGCTTGGGGTTTTGGTGAAAGGCAGAGAGGATGTCTCCAGCTCCAAATCATTGGCGTTAGAGAAGCGGCCGTTCGAATGTGTGTAAGGATGTAGCACTGAGAAATCCAAAGGAAGCTCCCACGTTTCCACCGGGTTTAAGCAGCAAAGACAAAAGGACTGAAGAAGGCAAGCACATGAATTATTAACAGGTCCGGGTGTGAAAGTGTGGTGCAGCCTTTTTAACACTGTTTGAGATCAGGATGAGGAAAAATGGGCAGAGACTTAATTGTTTCATTGACTTTTGCAGAGGAAACCCAGAGTCATCAAATACACACAGGGAGGGCAGAGGAAGAATTCATGCACAACACTCTCCTCCCTCACTTTTCTGTTGAGATTAATTTGTAATTTATGGCTCTAATGACCTGCCTGGTGATGGGGTTCTGATCTGGATGCAGGATTCATGGCACGGCTACCCTCGCCCAGCCCTCCAAAGCCTTCCCTCCACCCTACTCCCCCCGCCCTCTTCAATACCCCCGACATTTCTCACCCAGATGAGCCCCACATTTCTCATCCCACAGGGCTTTCCCACATTTGCTTTGTCAGCCTTCCCTTCGAAGTGTCTCCACACGGTGGCCAATGGGAGGTGTCTCAAAGAGCAGCTGACCACTGCTGCCCAGGGGAAGCCATTTAATGGCACCTCAGGCTGTGGTCAGCTACGTTTCCTAGGGTTCCCCCCATTCTCTAGATCCGTGTTCCTCTAAGCATGATCTGTGGACCCTACTGGGTCCCCAAGAGTCTTCCGGGGGGTCTGCAAGGTCTAAACTATTTTCATAATATTAAGACATTACTTGTCTTTATCGCCGTCTTGACAGTTTCCCTGATGGCACAAAAGCCACGGTGGATGGCAGCGCTGGCGCCTTAGCAGGAATCTAAGCAGCAGCTTCCAGCTGCACGGACTGTCATTGTGCCCTGCATGGCCGCGCTCTCTCGATGACACAGAAGACAAGCAAACAAGCACACAAAGCATTTTTCCCTTAAGGATGTCCTAGATAAAGCAATACTAATGATTCATGTAATTAAATCTCAGCTCTTGAATACACACCTTTCCATATTTTGAGTGATGCATCAGGAAGCACGCAGAAAGCACTTCCACTTCTGGTGCCTGGCAGAGCACAGTGGTGGCCTCTGGGCAGAGCACTTGTGTGTTTGAGTTGTGAGCTCAACTAGCCACTTTCTTCATGCAACACCATTTCACTTGGAAGAGCAACTGACAAATTATAATTATTCAGACTGAGGTATTTGGCAGACATTTTCTTGAAAACAAAAAAGATAGGCCTGCCATTTCAAGGAAAACAACTGATAGTATTTGTTGCCACTGTTACAATGCAACCTTTCAAGTGAAATTAGAATTTTGTAGAACTTGTGTCTGCAACTGTGAGCTTGACATTATCCCAATACTTGAATACTTCTGTGATGAGATCGATGGTATTCATATTGCGTGTGTTCTCAGTCATGTCCAACTCTGTGTGACCCCACCAGGTTCCTCTGTCTGTGGAATTTTCCAGGAAAGGATACTGGAGTGGGTTGCCACTTCCTTCTCCAGGGGATCTTCCAGAGCCAGGGATCACACCTGCATCTCTTGTCTCCTGCATTGGCAGGTGGATTCTTTTATCATGAGTGCTCAGTAAATGTGAGTTTCTTAAAAAAATGTGGTACAAGCAAAATATGAAAATATTTTAAAATCTGCATAACTCAGAGAATCTATATTTTCCAAATGAATTATTATGAATGGGTTCAAGAACCATTCAAAGTACAAGATGGAACCCTGGATTTTAACTGGGCAGAGTACAAAATAAATGATTGATAAGGTTTCAGATTCTACTATGCAACTAACCTTTAAGAAATACCTCTTGTTGAGTTTTGGTGTAGTATCAAACAAGACTACCCACAGTTACTTGGAAAAAACTATTATAATATTCTTCTCTATCTTCATTACATGTCTATGTGAGTCTGGCTTTGCTTCATATTCTTTAACCAAAAATTAAATTATAAAAGATTGAATGCAGAAGTCTATGTGAGAACCTAGCTGTCTTCTAAGTCAGACATTAAAGGGATTTGCAAACACTGTTCAACAATGCCACTCATCTCACTAAATTGTTTTCTTAAATTGAAAATGATATTATTATTAAACAAAGCTGTGTTCCTTATGGTGACATGTAATGGATTTAGTATTATTATTGCAAATAAGTAGATAACTATTAAAATTTCATCAGTTTGAATCTGTAAAGGGTAAATACTGATAGACATAACTCACATAAACAAAAGCTGTTTGGGAACCTCAATAGATTGTAAGTGTGTAAATGGGTCCTCAAGACCAAAAGTTTGAGATCTGCCATCCTGGATCTTCACCCGTGTCACCTCCAATCTCTGTGCTCAGAACAATGTGCGACTCTTGTTTTTAACCTGAAACGTGCACCACCCTAGAGAGCCTTGCATTTCAGAGAGTGATCACATTACTTTATCAGCTGAAGTTTCGCAGGGCTAAGGAATTTGGGAGTTTGGGAGACTTAATGACTTGCAGCATGGAAAGCCATGCCGTGAATAATAATACCAAACAGCTGGTGGGAACTGAATGCCCGCTGAGAGCTGCCCTTGGGTGCGTCTGCCTTTCACCCTGAACTCACAGAACCTGTAACTATCAACCTTCCCGTGCAGCAGGAGCTGGGCTGGGCCACGTGTGGATTGCTTCTCAGTCTTCCTCCTACAAAGGGCGCTTGCAAAGGATGGGTTGGATTCACTGTGTTGCCTCCTCAGAGCGACCTCTTTTTTCTCCTTTCTCAGAGCTGACCTGAAAGTCACCAGCAAGACCCGAATAGGCTGGTTTCCCATGAGAATGCTGCCCCTTCCACAAGCCCACCTCCTCAGAGCTGCAGGCATTTTCAGGCCTCATTAAGCCTCCTCATGGAGTAAGTTGTCTTGGCCTGGACCAGATGGACTCCCCGAGGAGATTTGGCTGAAACATCTTCTCCTGAGCGTCTGAAGCTCCCATGCTCACAGGCACCCATCTGTTCCTCTTGTAAATGCATCTCCGCCGTTGCGTTTGGGGTGATCTGGAATTTTCACTGCAAAGAAATATCCCCGCCCCGTTTCCTCTGACACTCAATCCCCACTTTCACAAGCGTCTGTCACTTCGGAGTGACAGTGGCACTGTGGGTTTTTGTGTCACACTGTAGCGCCCAAATCCTGCCATTCACCCCCCCTGTTCTCCAGGCTCCCAAGTCAAGGTTGCTGTATGAATATATATGCAAAGACTAATATATATATATATAATATATGCAAAGACTAAATGGAAAGTGCAGCAAGGCTTAGATGGAAATCCATTTCTCTTGGAATGCTATATGGTCCCCCTCTGGTTTCTTTCTGTTTTGGATAATTTTGAACCAGTGGATTCGTGATGTATGGCTTTTCTGTGACTGGCTTATTTCACTTCCTATAAAGTTTTCAAGACTGATTGTGTTGTAGCATATGCCAGTTCCTCATTTGTTTTCGTTGTCAAATAATATTCCTTGGTGATATAACACATGTTAATTACTCATTCATGAGCCAGTAGACATTTGGCTTTTGCCAGTTTGTGGCTCTAATGATACTGTGTGCATTCACGTAAAGGTCTTTGTGTGAACCTCAGCTCTCGGCTCCCTTGGATGTATGTCTAGGAGTGGAACTGGTAGGTCTTATGGTGACTATATGTTTCACATTTCAGAGAGCTGCCAAGTTGTTTTTCACAGTAGTTGTGTCATTTTATAATTCCACCAACAATGTATGAGGGTTCTAGTTTTCTTATATCCTCACCAAGACTTATCATTGTTGGTCTTTTTGATTGATTGATTGATTTGTTGATTTATTTATTAAACCATTGGGGAATTTCCTGGTGGTCCAGTGGCTAAGACTCCATGCTTCCAACGCAGGGGGCCCAGGTTCTGTCCCTGGTCAGGGAACTAAGCCTGACATGTCACGACTGAGTTTGCATGCTGCAAGGAGAGGATCTCACATGTGGCATCCAAGATCGAAGATTCCACACGCTGCAACTAAGACATGGTGCCGCCAAATAAACATTAATATTAAAACCCAACTAGTCACTGAGTACCTGAGTGTGCTGGAGCCTAGAGAATAAGAGCTAGCAAATCACGTAAGGAACGTATGATATTTGGCGGAGACCGATAGACCAAATGAAAACACAAATAAAAGTAAAGATGCAATTATGAAGGAAATTACAGAGCGGTGGTTGTACATGATGTTATGTGACTGTATACCAGGGAGGTCTGGCTTTGTCCAGGGGCTTGGGGAAGGTTTCCCTCAGGAGGCAATGACTGAGCTGAGATGTACAAGCTGAATAAGAGCTTAGTAGATATTTCATCATAGACAAGAGTGTTAATGGATCTCTGCCTCAGTTCTGCCTTTGTCATGGAGAGTTTGCCAGATCCACATAACAGAGTAGTTTGGGGAACTCAGTGAAAGTTATTGTTAGGGGAGGATTAGACCCCTCAATTAGCGATTCTCTGGTTTCCTTTTGTAATCTCCTACCCTCCCGCACTCTCCAGAAGGAAGGGTCTCTAAACAAATGATAGTATTTATGGTGATGGTGGTGGTGATGATCTTGAGGTAGGCTCTGATTTGACAGGTGCCTTCTATGTGTCGAGCCCTGTGCTAAGTAATTTAAAACATTTTATTCATTTCTTATAATGACATTGCAATAGAAGGAGGTCAGCATGAGATTAGAATGAAGAAGAAAAGGAAAAGGGAATGTGGAAGATAGGCACTGAGTTTAGGTATGAAGGAATTGGACTTGTAGTTGAAGAAGTCACTCTTGAGATAAATGTTTCTAAGTCTGTATTTACAGAGCACCTGAAATAGACATTTGGTTTCAGAAAATATACCTTCATGCAATTTAATTCTGTTTATACTTAGAAGGGTATTTTATTTCTTGAATATGGAATGCAGTTTCTTTTATTTTAAATTACTTCTCTGGTATTAAACTAAATAGTTTAGCTTAATCACATATAACAAACCTCCCAGTATAAGGGCCTGGATCCCAAATCTCGCTACAAATTAGTTTCCAGCCCAGGCAATAAATGCATACCTGGAGCAAATTCAAGAAGGGAAACCACTTTAATTAGGTTTGAAAGTGTCTCCAATCAGTTCCAGAATAGCTGTCACTGGATTTATGATGTACCTTCCAAATTGTAACTCTTTTCATATTCAACTGAAGTGAGAAGGCCACAGAGAAATTGAACTTGATTTCTTGAAACCTAAACATTTATCTCCCCAAACAAGTGCCTCTAGAAAAGACGGGCAAGATTGATGGAAGGCAGGCAGGCTCACCTGTCTGTTAGCCTCTATGGTAGTTTCCACTTAATTGCAAGGGTTCTAGAAGGATTAATCCAATCAAACCTTCCTTGGAACATTTCCATAAGTATAGTCTGACCCCACTAATCTGTCACGCAACAATTGCATTCTCTTTTACATTTGTGCCCAAATGACAGTAACTCACAGCTTTCCTGGAGGAGGAGCTGGTGCTGAGACTAGAGGCTAGATGACTTGCAGAATAGCACTGACTTCTAAGTGTCAGAACCAGGACTCAAGCCCAGATTACTCCAGTTCCAGTATTTTGAGCCCAAGGAACATATTCAGAATAAAATATCAGCAATAAAAATGATGATCAGTCACCTTATCTATGTGATTTCCAGCTGTTTTGAAACGGAGTCGCCTGTTAATTTTTGCTGGATTCTTTTAGCCTTGTTTTCGCAGCCACAGTACACGATGGCAAGACTCAAGAAAGTGGACACCGGGGCGTGGCAGAAAGGCGTGATGCCAGAGCAGGAAAAGTGGGAGCAGAGCCTGGCTTCCCACTTCGCCCGCTGCGACTTCGGGCTTAGCCACTCTGACAGGAGTCTGAGCAAGCTCCGGGAGCTGGTGATGGGCAGGGAGGCCTGGCGTGCTGCAGTCCACGGGGTCGCAAAGAGTCAGACACGACTGAGCCACTGAACTGACTCTGACGCTTTGTCTCCTCCTCTGGGTAGAGGGAATTAACACCTCTGGGTAGAGAGCTGTGATGAAGTTGAAGGGAGAAAATGCCTTGTGAACTCTAAATTGCCGTCACATTGCTCACTACTTTTATCTAAAAAATACCATGACATCTGACAGGAGTGGTGTGCAAGGTCCGCTCTGAGAGGTAACTGGAGATGTCCTACTTTGTCAGAAAGTCCCCATAACTCTGAGCCTTGATCACTCACCAATCAGCTCTTTAATTCTTATGTAAATGGCATAGTAATCGTGAAGAAGATAGGGTATCTGGGTTAGAATTCCTAGTGTCTCCACAGTGTGGTGGCCACTGTAGAAATACTTAATGAATATTATCTCATTAAATAAATATGTGATTGGCAGTAGCATTATAATCCTCATTTCACAGACAGAAAGTAAGCACATGCTGGCTCAATTTACTTTAGTCCAGCTAAACGGTTTCCAACCTTTTCTCTCTTCTATTTTACTTGTTATTTTCAAAGTAGTTTGCCAATGGAGATTATTTAACTCCTTCTCCTAGATGACTGTCATTTAACTTTGACTGTAAGATGATGTGGTAGGCGGGGGACTTCCCTGGTGGCCCAGAATCTAAGACTGCCCTCCCAGTGCAGGGGCCTGGGTTCAGCTCCTGGTCAGGGAACTGGATTCCCACATGCTGCAACTAAGCGCTTGCATGCCACAGTGAAGACTGAAGACCTTCTGCAACTAAGACCTGGCAGCCAAATTAAAGCAATGAGCGAATAAATAGATAAATTCTTTTTAAAAGATGATGTAGTGGGGAGAATAAGCCTCCCCGCATTGGCCACCCCATCCCTAAGAAAAAAGATGTCCACCTTGTAATTTCAGGACCTTTGAATGTGTTACGTTACATGGCAGAAGGGACTTTGCAGACACAAAGTAAGGCTCTTGAGATCGGGAGATTACTTTAGATTATATGGATAGGCCCAATATCACCAGAAGTTTCCAGGATAATTAGTACAAATGCCAGAGACAGAGATATGAGGACAAAGCAAAGGCTGGAGTGATGAATTTTGAAGAAGAAACAAGAAGTAGGAGTCAAGGAAAGCATGCAGTCTTTAGAAGCTGTTGGGGAAGGAAAGGGCAGCCCACTTCAGTATTCTTGCTTGGAGAATCCCATGGACAGAGGAGCCTGGCGGGCTACAGCTCAGGGGGTTGCAAGAGTTGGACACGACTTAGCCACTGAGCCACCATGGAAGCTGTAAAGGGTGAGGAAATGGATTCTCCATTAGAGCCTCTGGGAGGAACCCAGTTCTGCGGACACTGCAGGTTTAGTCCAATAAGACAGACCTACTTTGGACTTCAGACCTCAAGAATATTGGGTTTTAAGCTACTGAGCTTGTGTTAAGTTTGTGGTAATTTGTTATATCAGCAATGGGAAACTAATACAGAGGGTCAGACCCAGTGAGTGTTCTTGGCAGGCCCACCAGTCAAGACACGATTATAAACATTCAAGTACCTACAGCTGTACTGCGGGCTATAACATTCTTAGCAGCAGTGGATTGTGAAGCCAGCCAGTGAGGTCAAGCCCACGCAGCTGGGGGGTGCAGCTCCTGGAATCCAGGTTCAAGCCTTTCCAACCGTGTCACCCTCCTTGCTCATAAATGGGGTCTGCATGGTTACTCACTCCAGGACCCACAGCTGGTTGCCAGCAGCGCTGGACTGAAATGGGGTCCTCACCCTCCAAATACATTTCTTCAAAAGCAGTGATATGGACTGCAGACTCCTCCCAGAATGGGGATGCCTGACCTGCTCCTTCTGCCTCTCCCACTTGACTGTTTCCGAAAGTACCTGAGTGTGGTGCTCCTCGTTCACTTGTGACTAGCCTGTCCTCACTCATAGTCTCGTGTGATAACTGATGGGCAGGCAATAGAGTCCAGGGTAAAGTAATCACCAGTGAAGTGGTTAATGTTTGCTGAATGTCCCAAGACTGCACTTTGTCTCCTTGTCACCACCACCCATTATTGAGGGAGAGTCCTGATAGGGGGATCTCTCGGCATAAACAAGGGCTGGGGTTACTCACGGTTCAGGGCGTACCCTATAGAATACTGTGTCCTCTCCAGTGCTGAGCTTAGGATGCAGCTAGATGACAAAGTGTTAGTTGCTCTGCTGTGTCGGAGACTCTTTTGTGACCCCAGACACTGTAGGCCCACCAGGCTCCTCTGTTCATGGAATTCTCTAGGCAAGAATATGGAGTGGCTAGCCATTCCCTTCTCCAGGGGATCTTCCCAGCTCAGGGGTGAAACCTGGTCTTCTGCATTGCAGGCAGATTCTTTACTGCTGAGCCACCAGGGAAGCCCACAGTTGTGTTTCTGAGGGAGGGAAGGAAAGTGAGAGTGGATGGGCACCCATTTTGTGCACAGAATTACACCCAGGGAATTCAGATGGCTTTGTCTCACAGTGGCATTATGAAGGATTATGGTTCCTCTTTCTAAATGTGGAAACTGAGGCACACATCCAGTGGGTACAGGACTAGAAATAGTGCTGGGGAGTTTAGTAGTGTGGGATTAGTGAGGGGAAAAACCAGAGTTATAGTTCATACCTTTGGGTAACAAAAGGCATTTAATGTCTTCTGTTTCCACCTGTGAACAGGAGAGTTCGACTTGCATCATGGACCCACACACATAGTTTATTTTGACCTACTAATGTCCTGAATAGAGCTGATCTAAATCTACTTGTGTGGGGTGCTGGGTTGATGCAAACTACACCAGGGTAGGTTTCAAAGACTTGAATTGTAGTTTGGATATTATTATTATTTTATCTTGGACAGATTAACATTTTTAAAAGAGGCTTTCCCCTGGACGTTCTTACCTACTGAGGTAGCATAATATAGAGAATATCTTAGGTTTTGAAGACAGGAAAACTGGGTTAAAATCCTGGTTCAGTTATGCATGAACTGTGGCCTTATGCTCCTTAACCTCTCTTGCCCTCAAGCTCATCATTAGGAAAATAACAGTAATTATATGGAGCTCGTCGGGCTGTTTCATCATTGCAGTAATAAATAACAAGCACCCAGAAGGCCCACTGGCGCCTGGTTTCCCACTGGTAGCTCTCCAGTGAGGGACGTTCATCTAAGTCACCTCTGGATCTCCTGCACGTCTCTCATTTTCATTTCTTAAAACCTTTGACTACTGTCTATTGGGAACTTATTACACAGTAGGCTATATGCCAAGGACTATACTTGCATTATCTCAATAAAGCTTCATCACAATTGTAGCAGGTATCAGAATCCTTGTAGATAAGGAGACGATAAGTTGTCCCTGTAACTAAAAATACTGATAGAATCAAGATCTGAATCTAAATATGACCATCTCCAGAACTCCCACTCTTAAAATTAAGCTCATATTCATAACATATATGTCTACACATATTATCACTTTTGTAGAAAAAGCTGGACACCAATTCTCCCCCTCCCCCCAATGCAAGTTGACAACCCTGTGAATTACTGAGTCCTTGCGCATCCCTAGATGGCATTGGGATGAGAAAAACCAGTACGAACCATACCAATGCTTTCTACCAAAAGTTGTAACTGAGACTAATTGTCAAAGGGGTGAGGAAAGTGTGATTCAGATACTTGACTGCCCATGTTCTCAAGGAGTGGAAGAGCTGCTGCTCACAGCTGATGGGAACTTGCCTCTCTGAGAACCAGTCGGGAGAAGTTTGGGTTCTCATCCTAGTTTTTTCTCTCTTCCTTCATGCTGATTTCTCAACTGTTCTATAGGTTAAGCCATAGGTTGGGAAAGCAGATGACTGAATTCTATAACTTCATCCAGCTCACTTCCCCCCAAATTCACATTTAGCGAGCTTCTGTAATCTGCCAGGTAAGCTCTAGCAACAAGAAAACTGGATTTCCCTGGGGGTCCAGTGGCTAAGACTCTGCTCCGAAGGCAGGGGGCTGAGTCCAAGCCCTGGCCAGGGAACTGGATCCCACATGCCGCAACTGAGGGGCCTACATGCCACCCCAAAGATGAAGACTCTGTGTGCGGCAGCTAAGGCCCAGGACAGCCAAATAAATACTTTCTATAAGAAGAGTGCCAGAAAGAGAAGGTCCTTATCCTCAAACAAAACTTTAAAAAGCCTTGATTTGCAGCATCTGCCAGCATCTGCCAGTGGTGTAAATACTCCCACCAAGGCCCGTTTTAAGCTTTGTATGTGACGTTACTGAATGTGGGGTTGGGAAGAGCTACCTCCTGTCTCTGGGGAGCCTGTACTATCCGGCTCCAGCCTTCCCCCTGTCTTCTTAAATCTCCTCTTTGCTGGAAAACATGCCCCTCCTTTGCCTAGTTAGCAGCCTCTTATCCTTCAGATCCTCACACAGTTGTCACTTCTGCAGAAGTTTCAACTGGACCCTTGTCCCAGATGGAAAGCCTTCTGAGAGCTTGCGAGGTCTTTCTCGTCATGGCCCTCTTTCATGAAATATGAAAAAGTACTTCCAGAGAGATTTTGACTGTGGCTACACATGAGAAGGGCTTCCCTGGTGACACAGCAGTAAAAGGATCTCTCTGCAACGAGGAGATGCACAGAAGATCTGAGTTTGATCCCTGGCTTGGGAGATCTCCTGGAGAAGGAAATGGCAACCCACTCCAGCATGCTTGCCTGGGAAATCCCATGGACAGAGGAGCCTGGCGGGTTACAGTCCATGGGGTCACAAAAGTGTTGGACACAACTTAGTGACTAAACAACAACAAGAACACATAAGAACCTCTGAAAAGGGCCTGGAGATGAGTGTGATGTGAACACAACCTTGAAGCAGTCTTGTGGGAGGAAACTTTTCTGTCGAAATGGCTCTTGGAGTGAGTCCTGGGTCCCAAGGAAACTTCCACTACAAAGCACACCCAATTTTCCCACAAACAACCGAAGAGGGTTAGGCCAGCTGACATAGGCATCACACAATACTGAAATCCCCTACTTCACGTGTTCATGATTGGGCCCTGGGTGACACTCTTATTTTAAGCCATGTGAGGCTCTAACTTCCAGTGGCATTTTTGGAAATACTGCAACAGTGCCATCGTCTTCTCTCTAGAGGCTGCTGGGCTGATTTGGGCAAAATAAGAAATGGCTTGACCCTGAGCCTCAGACAAAATCAGGACAAAGTCACACGTTTGAACTTTCCTGGAGTTCATCCCACTTCTGCCCTATCGGTCTCACTTGCCTTTGCCTTCCCTTCCCGGTGGCCACTCACAGCCAGCTCTGAGGATGTCCTGCCTGGAGTCAGCTCTGCCCGGAGTATTTCTGGCCTCACCCAAGATGGAAAGAACCCTAGGTCTCCAGAGGTCACCCATCTGAGTTTGTAGTCAGGCAATAGAGGAGCATCTGCAAGACAGGGTCAGTGGCTGAACTCACACCTGCTGATCAAACTCAAGCCGCTGACTGCAGAGGGTCACCTTTACCATTCGTCACCATTACCTGTGAAGTCGATTCTTTCTCATGACCTGCTCTTACACCAAAGAGCTTTCTGGTGCCTCCTCCTGGGTCCAGGTGGCCTTTATCCGAAAAGGCTGGACCAGGGACACGTCTAGTGAGCTCCTCCTGGCAGGTAAAGCACGGCCATCCCTGTCTTCACTTTGCCACTGTCACTGCCAACATTCCAGAGCTCCGGTGGATCCTCTGTCTGTGGGCCTTCCCAGGCAAGAACACCGAGGTGGGTTGCCATTTCCTACTCCAGGGGATCCTCCCGAACCAGGGATTGAACCTGCATTGCTTACATCTCCTGCATGAGCAGGTGGGTTCTTTTACCACTGGTGCCACGTGGGAAGCCCACCTCTGATGGTACCTTTGGCTTAACAGCTCTCTGTGACTGTGCCGAGCTCTTCTCACATTGAAAAGTGGTCTAGGATCCTTGCTCTGCACATATTGTGCCTGTTGTTCCTCTAGTGTATTCCCACTGGACTTCTGTATATTTGTTTATGAGTTTCCTGTTGTTGCTCTAAGAAATTGTCACCAATTTAGTGGCTTAAAAATGCACAAATGTATTCTCTTACACTTCCGGAGGTCAGGAGCCCAAAATGGGTCTCACTAGACTAAAACCAAAGGATCGCTGGGCTGCATTCCTTATGGAGGCTCCAGTGAAGAATCTGCTTCCTTGTCTTTTTCCAGCTGCTGGAAGCCACCTGCATTTCTTGGCCCGTGGCCCTTTCTTCCATCTTCAAAGCTGGCAGTGGAGCATCTTCAAATCTCTCTGCCTCTGACCTTTCTTCCCCCCTTTTATAAGGACCGGTTTGATTATGTTGGATCCATCTGGATAATCTCACATACTCTTCTCATCTCAGTATCCTTAATCACATCTGCAAAGCACGGTAAACGTAGTCACAGGTTCTAGGCATTAGGAGATGAGTGTCTTTGGGGACCATTATTCTGTCTACCATAATCTCTTGATGCCTAATTCAGGAATTGGCTATTCTAAGAAGCCTTCTCTTATTCCTAAATCAAAAGCACTACTCATCCCTATGAAACACATAATTTTAATTTTATCATATATTATAATATTGTATTAATAAATCACACAGCACTGCACTTATTTTCTTATTTACATCCCTTAAACTAGATAGTGAGAACATGGGGTACTGGGTCATGTCTTATTCAACTCTGTAGCCCCTACGCTGAGCAGTCTGCCTCAGTTTAGGTTTCAGTAAATG
>SJYC01048243.1:0-29328 GCA_006408675.1 Madoqua kirkii | reverse complement strand
ACATTACTTTGCCAACAAAGGTCTGTCTAGTCAAGGCTGTGGTTTTTCCTGTGGTCATGTATGGATGTGCGAGTTGGACTGTGAAGAAGATTGAGCACTGAAGAATTGATGCTTTTGAACTGTGGTGTTGGAGAAGACTCTTGAGAGTCCCTTGGACTGCTAGGAGATCCAACCAGTCCATTCTGAAGGAGATCAACCCTGGGATTTCTTTGGAAGGAATGATGCTAAAGCTGAAGCTCCAGTACTTTGGCCACCTCATGCGAAGAGTTGACTCATTGGAAAAGAAGACTCTGATGCTGGGAGGAATTGGGGGAAGGAGGAGAAGGGGACGACCATGGATGAGATGGCTGGATGGCATCACCAAGTCAATGGACATGAGTCTGAGTGAACCCTGAGAGATGGTGATGAACAGGGAGGCCTGGCATGCTGCGATTCATGGGGTCGCAAAGAGTCAGACACGACTGAGCGACTGAACTGAACTGAACTGAACTGAACAAAGCAACATCCCCTGTGTGGTTTCCCCTGCTCCTCTTGGCCGGAAATGTTCTCTTCCTTATCTGAATGGCCATAACATTTCATTTGAATTCCTTTAGAGTGCTTTATTGTGCTTCCTGGGCACCGCAGTTATTTGCAAGCAATATCTGCTGTCCTGTTTGCCATGAGCTCTCTGACAAGAGGAACATTAATTATGTATATAGAAAACTTAGCGAAGAAATATCAGAACTCCTTACCTGACTAAGAATTTTTAAAAATTAATTCATGAGGTGTTCTACATAGGAATGATTAAGGGAAAATACCCCCACTAAACTCTGAATAGCCGTGTCTTGGGCTAAAGATACCAACCAGACAAGACACAGAAGAAGAAATGCAAATTCCTAAATATGCAAAAATATTCAGTTTCCTTGGAAAGTAAGTTAAAGCAAATTAGGATAGGAATAAAGAAACATTTTAGCTATAAAATTAATAGAGATTAAAAAGTGGTAATATTCAAGTTTGGCTAGCATACAGAAAAATAAGCATTCATATAAAGTGCCTGAGGGAGTTTAAGTTATACAATTGATATGGAAAGTAATTTGGCAGAATATATGGACCGCCTAAGAAAGTTCGTGCCCTTTGACACCGTCATTTTTCTTCTTGGGGCAAAGTCAAAAATTCATATGAATATTTATGCACAAATATGTTCATTGCAACATTATTTATAAATAGCAAAAATGTGGGAATGAAATGCATGCCAAAATGGTTAAATAAATTATGTTAAATAGAAATGAGAGAACATATGCAGCCATAAAAAAATGTTTTCAAAAGATATTTAATGACATGGAAAATGTGCCTCTTCTAATGTTAAGTTAAAAAAAGAGAGCAAGATAAACATTTATATATACAATATCATAAGAATTATGTTAAAAATGTGTGTGTGTGCACGTCCAAAGGAAAATAGCCTAAAAGGCTGCCAGTATTAGCTCTGAAAAGCAGGAAGTTCTACTCCTATGAGCTGCTATATCTCTCTATTTTCTTCTAGACTTTAGACAGCTGGATCCATGAAATAAATGATGTGCAGAAATAGATTCACATACACTGTATTCAATCAGTTTGTTTTTGTGGAACATCTGTATAAGCACAGAAGGGGAAAAAAAGTCTTGACCCCTACCTCACTCCATAGACAAAAATTAATCTGAGATGAATTGTACAGGGAAACATAAAATCTCTTAACTTTCTATAATAAAACATAGCCATCTATCTTCAGGACTTTGAGGTAGGCAAAAACTCTTTTGAGGGCAGAGGTGGAGAGTTAGGAAGTGTACCATGAAGACAAATAGATATGTTTCAAGTTATTTCAGAAGTTCACAAGATTGTCTTGATAATTAAGCAAAATAGTGTCTATGCAGTGGCCAAGACATAGTATGGTATCTGGTATGTAGTACGTGCTCGAGTTTTGTTCCTTTTCCTCATCTCCTTTATCCAGGCATGAATATTACCATCTCCACACTGGTGTCAAACAATGGGAAGCAGTGGGCCATGCCTAAGTTCTGGAATTAGACTATTCGGATTGAAGTCACACGCACACCCCCTGAGTAACTTGGAACACATTCCATTTAATTTCTCTGTGCTTCAGTTTCTTCATATGTAAAATACTGAATTAACCCATACAGTCTTTGGGATTCACTGCATGATCCATATAAAGTGCCAGCACAGAGTGGAGGGTATAGTAAGTGCTCGAGAGACCTTGGCTAGCTACGGTTACCATGGAGTGATCTTCTTCTGATGTTAAGTGGCACCCACTCCAATTGTGGGGCAGAGGAAGTAAGTGCTTAGGACCTTGGAGAGCTGGCTGAGTCAAGGAATTGCCTCAGCTTTTCAAGGCCATGCTTTCTATATGTCCAATGTCAGTTAGACGCTGAAATCCATACTGCATGGGACCCAGAACAACACAGAGATCATTCTACTTAGACCAATGACTGCCAGATTAGGAACATGTCCTCAGCTCTGGGTTAGGATAAATTACACCCTATCTTCCCGTATTATCTTCATGGGGTCTGTGACACGGTCTCCTTGAAATTAGGTGTTGAAACACTAAGCCGGGTAGAGTAGTGTCACAATATCTGTGATGAAGGCCCAACTATCAAACAAGAAGCTGAGGCTTCTCAGACTGCTTTCGTGGCCGTGTTTAGGGGAAGAACCATTTGTAGAGTACCCCTTGTTTGTAACTAAGTATGACGATTTTGCTGGCTGACTCAATAGCTAGCCAAAAATCAAAGCAAACTTTAGTGACACCTCCCTCCATGCAGAGGGATATAAAAAGAGGGTTCCTAGTCTACCAGTTAACAAGAGTTACCGCCCCAGCACTACAGGCAGAGGAACGGAGAAGGTGCTGTGATGGTGGGGTGTGTTGCATCTCGGCAGCCTCAGTGTCCCCGAGAATTGCTGGTTTCTGCTTGTCTGGTCTAGGGAGAGTCATCAGGTCAGCCAGCAGTGTCCAGCAGGCACAGCCAAAATAGCATGGGCCAGAGACACGGTGGAGTTGGCGGGTGAGGGGTGCGTTCTTTGATGTTCTGAGCTTCTGTAGTCCTAACTTCTACTGAGAGGTACTGGGCATTCACAGGTTAGTCCACAAAGCACTAGTAACCCACTTATGCTTTCCAATTATCCCTCGTAAAGATGGTCAAACATATGACTGAGACCTCGTATTTTAGTACCATACCTGCATATGGTAGTTTCTCAATAACTGAGCTGGCCCTTTAACTTTGCCCGCAGAACATAATACTGCCCCAGAGGACACACTTTCTACTGTCTCTCCTATATCACAGATGGTTAGTTGGTGAGGCCGCAGGGAAAGAGCTGGGATAAAGAAGATCACGTAGATCTCAGGGGCCCTGTAGGAAGAGTTAGACTTTGGGATCTTCTTAATTAGGAGTCTTTTGGTTCGAAGCAACTCAGATCAGCTCTAACTAGAAGAACTGGGGAAAGGGAAGTTTGTATAAGTCTGTGCGTTATATCACCATTTTCACAGGCAGGAAGGATCCAACATTGGGCTTGAATTTGAATGTAACATTTCTTTGTGCCTTTCTATCTAGTCCATCCCTCTTTGTTGTTGAAGTCTTTTTTTTTTTTTTTTCCCTCCAGTTCATATGACTAAAAATGTTCACCTACATGTCTTCTCTGGAAACCAGGCAGACTGAAGCTGGGGTCTTATTTGTTACTCTATATTCCTAGGGAAGACACTTTAGCCTTCTTCGGGTCTGATACCACCTATGATTTAATTTTTCTCAGTCAGGAGCCCATGCTGTTGCCAAATAGACAGAGCATATGAGTCAGGACAGCTTCCAGCAGAGATACTGAGCACGCAGCCCAATCTGTGTCTATTCCATCAGTCATACTGGTACTCTAAGATGGCCCTCCTCTTCCCTGGGAATATGAGAAAGCACTGAGAAAGAACCCATACATTCCAACCAAGCATTCAGAGTACCTTTCCTTAATAGGCTAATGAAAGATGTTACTAAGATAGTGGACCTAGAGCTTGGCCTTGTGGCTAAGATGTTTCATGCATGGTGTCAGAACAGCCCGTAACTAGTCCCTTGGGCCATGCCTCCCTGACCATCTTCGTGACTGTCGCCTTCTTTCACTAGTGCCTGCTGTGCAACAGCCCCTGTGTGGCCTGCCGCGTGGACTCTGTGTTCTCACTCTGTCCATGTCCTGCAGTGCTGTCAGAGACTGGGATTCCTAAAATTCAAACCCGGCCACATCAGCTTCACTCTTCAGAGTGAATGTTGCTGGTTCTAGTAACCCTAAGTCCATGTGCTTTGCTCTGCTCTCCAAGATGCCAACCAGTGGTTTTGTCCTCACTTCCTCATCATGCATGCCAGTCAGAAGGTATATCATAGGTTTGTCCAGCTGAGGTCACAGGAAAGGTGGTGGAGTCAGGCCCTAGATTCAAGTCTCCTCTCACTGCTAATCGGCTCGGTGACAGTGGGCAAGATACTCAGGCTTTTAGTTTCCTCCCTTGTAAAATAAAAATTGAAATAGGACCCACACACAAATCTCTGGGAAGAACTAAATAAAATAGCCCACATCAAGTGCTTTAGATGATGCCTGTGCATGTGCGTGTGTGTGCCTAGTAGCTCAGTTGTGTCCAACTCTGTGCAACTCCATGGACTGTAGCTCGCCAGGCTCCTTTGTCAATGGGAATTCTCCAGGCAAGAACACTGGAGTGGGTTGCCATGCCCTCCTCCAGGGGACCTTCCCCACCCAGGGGCTGAACTCAGGTCTCCTGCACCGCAGGCGGAGTCTTCACCGTCTCAGCCACCAGGTGGTAAGTATGCAGTAAGCAGTACCTACCATCAACAGCAGTTTCATCAATAAAATGAACACCGTGATCAAACAAATGAGCCACCGTTTTGATTCCTCAGCCTCCAACTCTGATAAATTGCAAACTGTGCTAGCTACCCATTTCTCTGAAGCCAAGCTGAATATGTTCCTGTAGTAAATGGCCAAAAGGAGGATGGGAACTCTGAAAATAATGAATAAAACGCTGCCTCATTAATGAGCCCTTAACCATACCTGCCTCAGAGGCACCTAAAAGATGGGAATAAATATTTCTTAGAAATAATGTCTTTTTCTCCCAAGCAGAATACCAGTCCTTGACCTTGGACTGCCCACAGGAATCTAAGGGCAGATGCCACCTGGCCTTCGGGACATGGGGCCTGAGCTGTGGCACCTAGCTGGGCTCCCCTGTCACAGGGATGTGGCAACCCTGTAATTCATTACCAGTGGAAATAGAACATCATTGCAGAGATAAGGGCAACAATGGCTTTCTATCCAGTGATAAATGACTAACAGTTGCATTATTTTCCCTTATTTATATATGGCTCTCTTTATTGAATTTAGGGAGAGATAAATAAACGATCTGCCAAGCGTCTGGTTAATATTACTTCTCGGGGACTTGTTTTAGGCCCAACTAGACTCCTACTGATACTATCTGTAAGCTTTTCAGGAGGGGAGAGACATAACATTTGTTTCTGACAAGAACCCTCTGTTTGCCTTATCTATTTCATTTGAGAGGCCATCGACCCCTAGCTTCTTTGGTTAAAATGAGCTCTTTCCAGCCACGGGGGAGTTCTTGAACTTGCCTCTCAGCACATGGCGTGACTGGGCGTCTCCGCTGCAAATCTGAGGACCCCTGTCCCAGAGAGTCAGACTCCGTGCTTCCTGCTGCCTGCCAGGAGACAGTGAGGGGCATGGTGCTGAGCCTCTCCCCACACACATTAAGATAATTCCTTCCTGGTATGAACAGAGAGAGATGCCTTTTCTTTTAATCACACCGTTTTTAAAATTTAAGCATTTATTGATGCACACTGGTTTAGGAACACAGAGCTGGTGTTTGGCAATGGAAATCAACCCTAAGCCGATAAATAAACCCTAAGCTAATAAATAAATAGCCCTGAGCTTCTACCAACATGGTGCAGTGTATGCTTGGAGACTTTCTTTATTTTCAAGATAAAGAGATAAAGGCGTCCTTCTAACACCCTTTCTCTATGTACTGTATCACAGGCATAGTGCTACGTGTGCTTGAGGAATTCATACTCCTTCTTTGCACGTGATTTCATGTACAGCCTCTGAAAACCTTGCTCTGATCCTAGATCTGCATCTCCAAACAGCTAACCGCTCTGCCAGGGTCTCACACTGTTGGGCCCTCATGCCACATGGCTGTGTTTACAAGGCCCCTTGCTCTAGACAGCAAGTTCTTGGAGGACACACATTGCAATCTCTCTGTATCTTCAGGAGTCAGTAGAGGGTTTGGCACACGGTGGGTGTTTAGTAAATATCTCTAGATCTAATGGGTCAGCGTTTCTTTCCCTTGAGTGCTGGTCTTGTTCTTTCTTGATATTATTTGCTATTTGAGACAGCTCTCTCTCGCCAGACTGTAATTTCCTTGAGAGCAGAAATTGTGTCTGTATGTATACAATGTTCCCCTCAGTGTCTAGCACAGTGCCTGACAGTTGGCTTTTGTGTATGATTACCAAAGGGATAAACAAGAGATTGAAAGACATGGGGTCTTAGGATTCAAGGGCTGTGCATGTGGGCAGATGTCAGAGTACTGCACACGACCACACACCTGAGTCCTGTCTGGCTCAGATGCCAGTGAGAGGCCTGCTTCATCATCTGTAAAATGCCACCAAAATCTCAGAGATATTAATAAGGATAAAGAACCAGTGGCTGTGGAAGCCCCTCCTTCACTTTGAGCTGCATTTGGATGTTAACAGCATCCTAGCCCTGACCACCTTCTTGAATCGAAGTCAGTACGCAGGGAAATGGGTCCATGAGGTGGGCCTCAGGATGAAGATCTGGACCTGGGTGATCCTCAGGTTGCATGAGCCGTGGTACCTAAATGAGAGAGTCAGCAGGAAGAAAGAGGCTGTGCTGCTGTTGTGATAAGGTCTATCCTTGGTCCCTTCAGCTCTGTGAGCTCCTTGAAGGTGGTCTTGAATGGGCTTCCCTTGTTTTAACCGTCAGTGGTTCTTCTTCCCTGAACCCTCCCTACCTCATCCCACATCAGCCGTTTATTCTCTCGCTTCCCCTCTGACCTTTCCTGCCCCTTCTTTACCCTCTACCTGAGCGAGGCACCAGGTGGGGCTGAGCAGCACCAGGAAGCTTTCACATCAAAGGAGCACGAGGAGGAGTTTGGGAGCCTGGCGACCAGCTGTGCAGTGGCGGGTGCTGCGTCGCTTCACCCCGTCAGTGTGCTGAGTGTCGTCTAAACCTTCCCCCGTGTCCTGCATGCAGTGTGCCCTCCCTGAACCGCTGCCACCCAGCCTCACACAAGCTCCCTGCCTTGCTTTGAAACTGCTGAAGGCATTCTGGCTAATGAGCTAACTTCTGGCTAAAGTCAAGCTTAAACCCTGAAATCCTTCACATTGCTAACAACATTATTCTTTTAAAACCAAATTGGAAGCATTATACTCCCTTGATCCCATCCCTTGAATGAGTTTCTAATTCTCCAAGTTAAATTTCACCTGCCTCATCCTGAGACTGCATGCTCTGGATGTAATGTGCCTTTAAGTCAGCTTTCTAGCCTCATTTCCCTCTGAATCTTAGTAATAACTAGCCCCCGAGTAGCTCCAGACCCCTTTATGGGAGGCAGGGAACATGAAACACTCCCTGTAGCGCCATCCTTGTTAATCTGTATCTGTACCAATTTGTGTACACACCTTCCTTGGAATTTTAACTTCATGATCATCTTTTAATATCCACTCAGTTATTCCCTTCTCTGGAAATTTTCCCAGAGTCCATCTGGTGAAGTGAATGGCAGGAGCTCTGCTCCTGGAGCAGTTTCACTGTTGCTCTGCTTAGCCCATCACAGCTCACGTGGTCTCTAGCACTATAGGTACAGCGGTGCCTTAGTTCAGCTGCTCTAACAGAACACCATAGACAGAGTGGCTTAAACAGCAGACACTCATTCCTCGCGGCTCTGGAGGCTGGGAAATCCACGTGCCAGCAGATCTGATGTCTGATGAGAGCGCTCTTCCTGGTTTGCCGATGAGCGGAGAGGGAAACCATCTTTCTTGAGTCTTTTCTTGTAAGGACACTGATCCCATTCATGAGGGCTTCACCCTCATGACCCAGTTACCTCCCAGAGACTCCACTTCCAAGTAACTATCACATCGGGAGTTCAGATTTCAACACGAAAACTATCGGAGATGGGTGGGGAGTGGCGGCAAACGTTCAGTCCTTAGGGTACATCTGCCACGTCAACCGGAGGGTGAGCTTCTTGGAGAACAGTGTCTTCTTTCTGCTCTGTGCTCCTTAGCTCAGAGTCTAGGACACAGTGAGTGCTGATGTATCTATGGGAAGTTAATATTAGAAGTTTTTCCATAAGCATCCTTTCCCCCTGTGTTGCCAGTTCCTTTTAAAGGACTAGTTATTAAGGGAAATTTTAAAGTACACACAAAAAAAGTTGAGAGAATAGTTTGGGAAACCATGTATTGATCATCCAGTTTAAAAACAAAACAAAAACAAAACCTTGCCCATGTTTTAGAAGCAAGACTCCTCTGCAGACAAAGCCTTTGGTGTTGAGGGGTATAGTTCTGTAGTGTCCAATTAATTCAAATCAAGTTTGAGCTGAGTTTCTTCGCCCAGAATAACATCAATAGGACTCCCAGTGAAAGGATGTCTTCCTAAGGCAATTCTGAAGACAAAAATGCAATACAAGAACACACTTCCCAATAATGTGAAGATCTATGGCTCTACTAAATAAAAATGTTCCCTTAATGTACTGTTAAAAAAAATAAAGAGTTTGGCTAGATTTATCAACCTGCTTCAGGAGCAGAATTAAGTTTCCATGCTACATTTTTTCTACTTATTTAAAAACACCTGAGTTGTTACATAGCTAGTCAGACAACTGCTTCATTATATAAATACAATACATGTCTGCTCTGAAGATGTATGGCTTAAGAAAAGACCTCTGTGTCCTCAGACCTGTTGGGTAACTTGCAACCAATGATTTCTAAGGACACAGATGTGGGTGCAGTTAGCTACATGTTACAGTTTTAATTGATTAATAAGACTATGCTTCCCTGGTGGCTCAGCTGGTAAAGAATCCACCTGCAAGGCAGGAGACCTGGGTTTGGTCCCTGGGTTGGGAAGATCCCTTGGAGAAGGGAGCCGCTACCCACTCCAGTATTCTGGCCTAGAGAATTCCATGGACTGTATAGAATTCCCTCTCCTGGCCAAGCCATCCTATTCCATTTCTTCCTTAAAATCTAGTGCTCCATACTCATGGGGTTGCAAAGAGTTGGACACAACTGAGTGACTTTCACTTTCTTTCAAAGATACTTAATGTACTAGAGGTATGTTCCCACAAAATGAAATTAAGTCAGCTCTTACAATTTTGAAGTGATGCTGCCTGGAAATTGAATAGCAAGCCAAGCAGGAGGCAGAGCTCTTCATTCTGAGTGGAATGGATCACCCCAGACGATCTACAGTGATAACAAGCATGTGTGCCTATTGACACGTCACTGCGTCATATGCCCATTTTAGAATCGAACAAAGTTCATGGCCTAGAGTTCCGATGAACAGCATGTGAAGAAGGGCTTTTGCCATATCTTTGCTCTTTACATAAGCTATTCACCAGTGTTGCCCACAGCTTCTAACCCAGGCAACTCACAGGCCATGAGATGATGGAAAACAGTCAAACGTGGAGTGTTAAAACGGTGACCCAGTGGCTGCCGATCTCCCCCCGGGGGAGAAGGGAACCAGCAGCGGGGAAGGCTGGAGGAGCCCAGTGAGAAGCTACAATAATGTGAGGGTGAAAATCGAATAAATGGGGTTTCATCACTTCTTAGAACCAACCGTAAATTCCATCTATGATGGAGCCAGAAGACTTGGAATAAATCAAGCAACGAAGACACTAGCTCCTTTCCCCCACAGCTCCCACAAACCTGGGTTGGTGGAGTATAAAAGAGTTGGCTTTTTAAATTTCATCTTTTCTCTCAATATGAGCCCAGGAGAGATTTGGAATACTACATTTCACTGGGACAAACTCCAAACTCACCTTAGCAGACCCACCTCAACCAGTAATCCTGCGTGAGCTTGGCTCAGTGTAGATTCCTCAGGAGCCTGCATCAACCACTAACTGATCTACTCAAGCCCAAGTAACGGGTGCCCAGTCTCTCCTGGGCCTCTCTCTGGCTCCCAGCCTCACCAGATCAGCACCAACACATCGACGTAGTGAACAGCGGCCGTTCTTTTGTCTCCCAGCCATAGAAAACACCACTGCTTCCAATTAAATTCTGTGTGGTTTATGGAAACCAGCCAGCTCACCTGCATTAATTCTTCCCTCTCGTGGCCAAGCCATCCTATTCGATTTCCTCCTTAAAATCTAGTGCTCCATACTCTGAAATGCCATGGGTTGTTCTGCAGTAAGAAAGCTGAAAAGGGAGTGGGCTGAAGGGGATCTGAAAAACAGTAACAGCTAACTTCTGCTTTCTGGACAGGACCATGTTCCAACAAATGTGCCAGGTACTTCAATAAGAAGCTTCCTCATTATCTCACTGCATCCTCTGGGTCCGTGTAATCCACCCTTGATGGAGGGGGAAACTGAGACCTGGAGAGAGCCCGTGACCTTCCTAAGGTCACACAGCAAGTGCCAGAGTTGAGACAAGAAAAGTGCCTGACACAGATGAGAGTTTCTCAGGATTTCTAGTCTTGTTCCCGGCTGCGGTTGCATCTCCACCATCTACATTCCTTCTAGAGTCCTGTAAAAGGACTACTGGAGTTTTAGACGATCTACAGTGATAACAAGCATGTGTGCCTATTGACACGTCACTGCGTCATATGCCCATTTTAGAATCGAACAAAGTTCATGGCCTAGAGTTCCGATGAACAGCATGTGAAGAAGGGCTTTTGCCATATCTTTGCTCTTTACATAAGCTATTCACCAGTGTTGCCCACAGCTTCTAACCCAGGCAACTCACAGGCCATGAGATGATGGAAAACAGTCAAACGTGGAGTGTTAAAACGGTGACCCAGTGGCTGCCGATCTCCCCCCGGGGGAGAAGGGAACCAGCAGCGGGGAAGGCTGGAGGAGCCCAGTGAGAAGCTACAATAATGTGAGGGTGAAAATCAGAATAAATGGGGTTTCATCACTTCTTAGAACCAACCGTAAATTCCATCTATGATGGAGCCAGAAGACTTGGAATAAATCAAGCAACGAAGACACTAGCTCCTTTCCCCCACAGCTCCCACAAACCTGGGTTGGTGGAGTATAAAAGAGTTGGCTTTTTAAATTTCATCTTTTCTCTCAATATGAGCCCAGGAGAGATTTGGAATACTACATTTCACTGGGACAAACTCCAAACTCACCTTAGCAGACCCACCTCAACCAGTAATCCTGCGTGAGCTTGGCTCAGTGTAGATTCCTCAGGAGCCTGCATCAACCACTAACTGATCTACTCAAGCCCAAGTAACGGGTGCCCAGTCTCTCCTGGGCCTCTCTCTGGCTCCCAGCCTCACCAGATCAGCACCAACACATCGACGTAGTGAACAGCGGCCGTTCTTTTGTCTCCCAGCCATAGAAAACACCACTGCTTCCAATTAAATTCTGTGTGGTTTATGGAAACCAGCCAGCTCACCTGCATTAATTCTTCCCTCTCGTGGCCAAGCCATCCTATTCGATTTCCTCCTTAAAATCTAGTGCTCCATACTCTGAAATGCCATGGGTTGTTCTGCAGTAAGAAAGCTGAAAAGGGAGTGGGCTGAAGGGGATCTGAAAAACAGTAACAGCTAACTTCTGCTTTCTGGACAGGACCATGTTCCAACAAATGTGCCAGGTACTTCAATAAGAAGCTTCCTCATTATCTCACTGCATCCTCTGGGTCCGTGTAATCCACCCTTGATGGAGGGGGAAACTGAGACCTGGAGAGAGCCCGTGACCTTCCTAAGGTCACACAGCAAGTGCCAGAGTTGAGACAAGAAAAGTGCCTGACACAGATGAGAGTTTCTCAGGATTTCTAGTCTTGTTCCCGGCTGCGGTTGCATCTCCACCATCTACATTCCTTCTAGAGTCCTGTAAAAGGACTACTGGAGTTTGTAAAGCCAGTTGTGGTATTTCAAAAACAGAAATAATTCATGCATTTACTAATGAAATAGTTTCATGGTGAAAAAAAGTGTTAATTTTGTTTGGGCTGGAATTTTACTAACCCGGCATAGTAAGTCCAGTTATCCATGTTGATCAGTACTAGGAAGAGAAGAAAGTCTTTGAGCTCTTTCCTAAAGGGTGACTGACTAACTGGGGCTTGGCTAGGTGGGAAAGAAAAAAATAAAAAATGGGAAAACTGTCATCCTGAGATACCACAGTGGATAGGGAGGGTGAGGGGATTCAACTCTGTTTACAAGTCATTTAATGATGAAACCTATTCTCCACTGAGTGGCTGGAGGGTATGGAGGACATGTCTTGTGATTGAATAAACTAAGCTTCTTGAAGTCAGGAACTTTGTCTGCACACCTTTGCTTCTTCAGGAGAGTGACTAGTATATGCTAGCAGCACGGTAAGTTATTTAAAAAAAAGTCTTGAGGCGTCCCTGGTGGCTCAGTGGTAAAGAATTCACCTGCCAGTGCAGAAGACATGGATTTGATCTCCAGTTTGGGAGGATCCCGCATACCTCGCCGCAACCAAGCCGGCGCACCACAACTATTGAGCTTGCGCTCTAGAGCCCGCGGGCCACGGCTACCGAAGCCTGCCAGCCCTAGAGCTGCGCCCCGCCTCCGCAGCATGAGAAGCCGCTGCGATGGGAAGCCCGCGCCACTCGAGAGCAGCCCCACTCACCACAACTAGAGGAAGGCCCACGCAGCAATACAAACCCGGCGCAGTCCCAGATAGACAAATGAACTAAAGAAAATCTTGGATGGGCCCTTACGTCCAGAACATGTGGTATAGAGAATGGCATTCGGGTGTTTTGAAATGAACTGATAATTCAAGACCTAGAGGACAGTGACGTCACAGAACTGATTGCATTTGTGGAAAACGAGCAGGGCAGGGTGAGCAGAGGCGATGAGTGTTGCCGTGGTCACAAGAAGGCATGTTGGGGCTACAGTTAGGTTTTCAAAGAGCAGGCCACAAACAGCAGGTTAAGATCCTGTTAAAAGAAACTCAAGAGCCAGAGAATAAGACCTAGACTTAGCTGGCATGGTCCATGCAAAGACCCCAGAGGGTAAAACTGCAGGTACTATTCTCGTTTTGACCTGGCAGCCATTCTGCAAAAACCAGTTGTGACTTAATGGCATTTCACTGCCTGTTTCCCATATAAGTTGGTCTCTTCATCTTATCTTCCCAGAGAAGTTTCTCACTAAGCATCACATTCTGTAAAAACCAAACCACAGGAGCTCTTGGTGGCCTCTCTCTCCCAACATGCGTTCTTCTTGAGGTCATGCAAACCTGTGAAAGGAGGAGACACAGGAGACATGGGTTCAGTCTCTGGGCTGGGAGGACCCCCTGGAGGAAGAAACTGCCGCCCATGCCAGCATTCTTGCCTGGAATATTTCATGGACAGAGGAGTGCAAAGACTTGGTCACAACTGAGCGCATGGCACACTTACTGTGTTCTGTGCAGCGTCTGGAACAAAAAATAGAACAAGCATATGATCTGAGCAATTTCCACGTGTACTCTGTCATGAAATCACAAGCATAGTTTTTCTAAATACAGACAGGTCTTTGGGGGAAATTAGGAAACCCTGAAATGATTAGTAGCCAGGGGGCAACTTTTCCTTTCCCCAGTGTTGGCTGGAGCGTCACGTTGAGATGATGATGGGGAGCATCCTGAGGTTTTGCTTCATTAAAATGACTAATGTTCAAGTGAAGGTGCAAAGGTTAATTGCACCATCTCAGAGAACCACGCAAATACATCAACAATCAAGGGAGTATCAACCACCAGCAAAATACCACTTGGGCATCTGAGGAGTCATAAATTTCTGGTTTCAAATCTTGGGCCTTCCTAGAATTTTTCAGAGCCCACTCTGTTAGCAACTTGAAGACTAAAACTTGATTATTGGCAGGTTTCATAGTTAAGTTTTTTGATCACCTGAAGACCATCTCAACCTGGGATCTTCTCTCATGGTATTTTCCCTCCCTAATCATCTAGCTCCTCAAATCCTAGGGATTCCGTTAAGTCTCACTTCCACGTGGAAGCCTTCCATCCTGAATCCTCTGACTTCTTTAGCACTCAGAACCCAGCTGCGAATGGAAACTGCCTCTCCCTCATTCCTTCATGCCTGTGCCACCTGTGCCCTCAGACAGAGTCCAAGCCCCCCATGCCAAAGACACATCTTTCCCATCCTCTGTATCTTCCATCATCCACCATCCCAGAACTGAACATGGAATAGGCCCTCGACAGGGACCCATGGTGATCCTGTCCCACATATGACAGAAAATGTCACTGGGAAGCAAGCATATTTCAAACCCTTACTAAGCTCAGCCTTGGCTCAGGTTCTTTTACATGCATGTTAATTTTGATTTATTCAGCAACCCTGAAAGATAGTATTCATGTTTCAGAGATAGAGAAAACAGAGTCAGAGACTGCTACTACATGGAAAGAACAGGAACCAAAGGCAGCTTAGCCCCACACCAGGGCTCCCCCTCCTTCCTCTATCCTGTGCCATTTTCCTCCCAGTTCTGGCTAATACGCCTCAAAGAGAGTGACTTTTAGGGATAAAGTGTTAAGCAAGTCTGTGCTCCCTGCTTGACACTTGTTCCCCTCCCAGCACCGCATGCGAGTGGTATTGATATGAGGCCTAGGAAGCGAAGCTGGTAGCGATAAATTATACGGCTTATTATAGAAGGGACAGTCAATAATTATTATGGGGCCCATTTTAAGTGAGATCCACGCTCTCGCAGCCGCTTTACTCATGGCCATTTCTTCCAATTAAATACGATCAATGAAGAGAAAGAACCAGAGGAGAGGAGATATGGCCTCAGAAGGATTTGGTTTTTGTATGCTCAGTGACAGACTCCTGGGGTTTTAATTGGCTTTTTGTTGCCAGAATATTCTAAAGAAATACTTTTTTTTTTTTATGACTCCTAAGAGGTCTGGCACTCATCACTGTTTTGCACGTGGATTTGAATATTCAAACACTCACTCAAACGTGAGCTGGGAGAGACTGGCCTTTGCCTGTGATCCTGACACACACACTGGGTCCTGCTTCCCCACCTCCACCCACGCTGGGCCTCCTGCCTGTGATGCTTGCCCTTCCAGCCTTTCTTGCCAAGTGGCGACATCCTTTCTTCAAAACGTTGCTAAAATGTCACCTTCTTTGTGGAAACTTCCCCGAGCCCTCCCATGCCCCTCTCCAGCAAATACAAATCTTTCCACCTCTGAGATCCCAACCTTGAGAAGATCTCAGCGTCTGTCTGCTGCACTCTAATCTTTACTGAAGCATAGACATCTGCGCAGGATGTCTAATTATTTGAGGAGGCAGTACCGCCTGGTGGCTAAGGCTCTCCCGCTTCTTGTCTAGACTCACCTTCCTCATCGAAGCTCTTGTTCATTCAGTTGTGTCCGACTCTTTGTGACCCCATGGACTGCAGCACGCCAGAGCTTTTTCAAACTCATGTCCTTTGAATCGGTGGTGCCATCCAACCTCTCATCCTCTGTCACCCCCTGCTCCTCCTGCCTTCAATCTTTCCCAGCATCAGGGTCTTTTCCAATGAGGCAGCTCTTTGCATCAGGTGGTCAAAGTATTGGAGCTTCAACTTCAGCATCAGTCCTTCCAATGAATATTGAGGGTTGACTTCCTTTAGGATTGAGTGATTTGATCTCCTTGCTGTCCAAGCGACTCTCAAGAATCTTCTCCAGGACCACAATTTAAAGGCATCAATTCTTCGGCACTCAGCCTTCTTTATAGTCCAACACTCACATCTGTATATGACTGCTGGAAAAACCATAGCTTTAACTATACGGACCTTTGTCAACAGAGCGATGTCTCCGCCTTTTAATATGCTGTCTAGGTTTGTCATAGCTTTTCTTCCTCATCAATAGTAGTGCCTTAATATCCACCCCTTAGGTTTAGGGAGAGTTGAATGAGATAGGCGATCCTGGCAGAACGCTTAGTGCCTGCTCTCAGCTAGCATAACTCTTTGTACTGTGGTCCTTTCGGTCATCCCTTTTGACTACCTACTCTGTGCACACAGCTGAGCACAGTGGGTTGAGACGTGGAGCCTGCAATCCACTGCCCAAGGAGACTGGCCTCTGTCCTCTTGCATGCCCTGCTCTGTGCTGGGCAAACACCATTTGTTGTGCTTGGCGTGCCTTCTCTAGCCTCTCAGTGGCATTCTGACCCTCACTGCCAAGGATGACCCAAGTTGTACTTCTTCCAAAGACCCTCCCTGACCCACCCAACCCCAGGTGATCCCAGGGACTCAGTTCCCATAGCGTTTATCTGGGATCACCAATTGTCAAGTTCTTTCCTCTCTCACCAGTGTGCTTCTCAAGCATGTATAGTTAATCTTGGATTCATAGTGAGAAACCTGAAGGCAGAGGCGGTGTCGGAGTCTCCTTTGTGCTCTCAAGAGCCTGGATCAGGGTCATTCCACAGAATCCCAGGGACTCAGTCATCACTGGTTCCATCTCCGTCTTTCGGGGGATGCTGTTTGTTGGTGTCTTCCGCTGTGTAGGCCCTGAAGTCCATCTGGGAACAGGACAGCCAGGCCCCTCCACTCCCATGGGATTCGCACTAGCCTAAGGTATGGTCACATAGGCAAGTCAAGCCATAAAGGCAAGCAATGGCTGGAGACACTGTCAAATCCTAGAGAAAATACAGCCGGGTGAAGTGTTAGAGAAGGACTGGGGGTGGCAGCCTACGCTCAGCCTCCTCTTTCCATTACTCAGCAGTCGAGCACACCATTTCCTAAGGAGTGCTCTGTTGAACAGCCACTGGGCCAGATGCTCAACTAAGGCAAGACGAGGGGCTCTATTGTCAAAAACAGTTGGAAAATACATCCTGCGTGTTTATCCCCTGTTGGAGTTGCACAATTTATATTAGTACATTAAAGGCATTGATACTGCAGTAAAGGCATTTTTATTTTGCTTCTGCAAGCATTTCCCCAATTTTTTTTTTCTTCATAGAACTTTTTATCTGTCTATCTTTTAATATTTGGCACTCATTAACAGTCCATGAAACTCAGGTCTGCAGAATAAATTTTGAGATATATTGATTTATTGAATGATATTTATTCTCAGCAAAATTCTTATCTACGTAACCCCCCCAGGGAAGCTGGCCTACATGTCATTGCTAAGCCATAAAATTGAGACAAAGCAGAAATAGCTTCACTGAGTGAGCCAGTCACGAGCATGATGACATTCTTAATTCAACCCCCCTAGAAATTATTAAATATCTCCTGTGTTCTAGTCAATGTTCTAGGAGCCGTCACTAGAGGAGAGAGCAAAATACAGTCCTTTCTGCCATGGGGCCATCTGTCAGGCCTGTGCGGTGGTACCGGTAGTTCCTTCCAGGTCTTCCCTACAGAGCAGAGGGCCACAGTGAGCTCGTAAAAGCCCAGGCAGATTGTCCGCCTGCCTCATTCAGTGTCCCTGATGGTTCTTCACCTCATGCGGAGCAAAAGCCAGAATCACTTACAGTGGCCTTGGAGCTGAGCTGTCGCCAGCTCCAGCTGCTTGCCTCATGTGGGCTTTTTAAATTAAAATCATTTGCTAGTAAATAAGGTTGAAACTTGCTAGTGCAGATCCCTCAGTTGGACTAGCCACCCTTCTAGCCCATAGGCATGCGTGGTCAGAGGCTAGCATTGTGGGCAGCATTGACGGAGAATCTTCCCGTCCTTGCAGGAAGTTCTGCTGGTTGGATGATGCCCTGTGACATCTGATCACTATTGCCCTTCCTATCTCCTGCTGGCCTTGCCCTCCCCCCTTCTCCGCTCCCAGCCCACTGCGCCCATGTGGTTCGCACACTCTCAAGGCACAGTCCCGCCTGTTTGCCCTTCTTCCGCCTGGCATGCTCTTCTCTGCGTGGCCGCCTGGTTCGCCTCTTTGCCTCTTGCAGTTCTTTCCCCATATGTCACCTTCCCAGTGATGCCCTTGTGGTGCCCCAGTTGCAACTGCAGTGACCGCTTCTTGTCTTACCATGCCCTCTTCCCCTCTGTACTCTGTTTTCCCCTTTAGTGCTTAGCACCATCTGGAGTACACACCCTTTACACATTTGCTTACTTTTCGTATATTCCACGTGAGTAGAGATTTTTGACGACTTTGCTCACTGCTGCATCCCAGTACCTGGAACATAGTAGGTGCTTGAGAAGCATTTTTGGGTGAACAAAGGCACTTTATGGAGAAAGACATCAGGACAATAGCAGGATGACAGCAACACACACAGATACAGACTGATTGTGATGTCAGGTGGTGACAAGTACCTGAGAGGAAAAAAAATCAAGCCCCAGTAAATGGAAAGTGTTTCATCTCCATTTTTAATAGGGAAACTATTGAGGAAAGTTAAATAAATTTCCTGTGATCGTCCTCACGATGGGCCAGCCAGGATTTGAACCTCCATCCCATGTGGTGCCGGTTAATGTTTAACAACCGGCCCTCCAAAGAAAAGATAAAGCACCGATTTGCAGTTTGCCTGCCTTCATGATACAAATACTCCCACCATGGCTGATTTCAAGCTACCAACCTGATGCCATTGATCATGGAGTTGGGAAGAGACAGGCACAGTCTGCTCCCCTGAGCTGTGTGAGTTCCCACGCACCACCGCTGACCTTGACGTCCAAGCGTGTCCCGTTGCTCGAGGCAGGCCACCCTGTAGAGAAGCACCAGCAGACCCCTCTGAGGAATCCCCCTTCCTAGACACCACGTGGCCACTATCCTCGAGCACCCTTGGCTTATGTTGCAACCTCCCTCTGCCCAAACCGTTTGGGTTTGCATTTGACCTGTGTGCTTCGTGGCACTTTTCTCCTAAGAGGGTCATGCTTGTTTGACTTGACAGAAGAGGTTGCTCTCAGAGGGGTCTTCTCACCATGTTAGCCTTTGAAATGACTGCCTGGACAGCGCAGGTAATCCTACTGGGCCTTTGGGGCCTGGGCAAACTATGTTTTTAATTGATAATTCCACATTTCTATAACAAGTGGCTTCCTTAATAATAGCCTGCCACGTCACACGCGATGATTGCTAATTTAGGTTTTCAGGCTTCCTGGATGTAATGAGCTCTAATAAGCCCAAGACTTGTCACAGGCTCAGAAAAGCCCATTTCCCCCCTCGAAGCAATGATTTCCCTTCCATCCCTGGACACAATCGGGCACACTCTTAAAATATTAATAAGTGTGACTGGGATATTCACCCCTTTCCAAATAAAACATAAAGTTCTGGTTTCATTAAGCCAAGCTATTAAATTAAGAAAGCGTTTTTAATTATCTGAGCATTTCAGGGAGCTCATAAAACATTTAAGGACCTCACGGGCTGGTGCTGAAGGCCTTTCAGAGTGAATTAAAGCCTTGACTCCTGGAGTTGGATGGGAAGGGCTGGGGCCCAGAGCTGCAGGTTCCCCAGGGCCCAGGGCATCGCCCTGCTGGACAGGAAGGAGCAGCCGATCTGGCTGCAGGGGGTGGTGGTGGGGTGCACCCGTGTCCCAGGAGACAGTCTGCAGGAGAAAGCAGATCCACTTCTCACGACAAAACGAAACATCTCACAGAACCCAACAAGCCTTTCCCTTAAGTCTTGCTCTCTGCTGGAGGCTGAGGCTTGAAATGATTCTGCTACTTACTGAGGAGTCTGTTACGTGCTCAGCTATAGAACTTACCAGATCTCAGCCCATCCTTACGAAGGTGACGCGAGTTACGTGTTATCCCCAACTGATAGGTGAGGAAACTGAGAGAGTGACCCACGCAGGGCAGCTAGCAAAGCCAGTCTCCAGGAAGACACCCTGTCCTGTTTGACCCATGGCTCGTGTGCTTTGCACTGCTGGTGAGCTGTAGCTCATACCCTATGTGCCGTAAAATAATGATGACCATCGTCATTGCGAGGGATAGTAAATACCTCTTAGGGTGCCAGGCTCAGTGCTTTGCACTCTGCATAGCTTACCTGATTTAGTCCTCCTAATGACCCTATGGGGTTATCATTATCTCCATATGACAGATGAAGAAGTTGAGTCACAGAGAGAGGTCAGGTAACTTCTGTGGGACTCCACATCTAGCACTAGAGGTGAGGTTTGTGCCAGGACTGTTGAGTCCTAAGTCCATGGTCTTAGTTGCTCTGACCTTCTAGCACCCCATCTGAGCCCATCTCTTCAGCTACTCAGTTTGTTAAGGCAGCTGAGTATTAGGCTGCACTCAGACCATGTGGGAGAGGCATTTTTCTTTATAATCCAGACCTAAGTGTCCTTTACAGTCTTCTCTTTTTTTAAATCTCCGTGTTCCCTTGTCACTCCAGTTAATTCACCTGTACCCAAACATGCCTTTGGATGTATGACTCATTAATAATTGAGAAAAGTGGGTCATTTTTCCCCCTCAAGTTCCTAGCTAGCACTCTGCACAGGTTGCTGAGACACTGATGCCCAAGGATCCAGCTGCTTCTGGATGTGAGTGATCTCACTTATGTCCCTAGTGTGCTGCTCAGATACCATTAGCACAAGCATCACACTGGGTAATTATTAGGTCTTTCATTTGAAAATATCTAGTAGAATCCATATTCCACCTACCAGAGTGACAAAAAAAGTAATATTTTGGCTTGTGGAGAACAGACTCTTGTGAGAGAGTGTCACTTGAAATGCCCAAGAAGGGCAATTTAGCAACATCTATTCAAATTGCAATTATGCAATCATTTAGACCCAGCTTTCCTTCTACTAGGATTATATCCTTTAGCTACACTTGTTCCCAGTGCCTCATGTACATTATTATTTGCTACAGTATTGTTCAAAATAGTAAAAAATGAAAGAGAGAGAGAGAGAAAGGAAGGAAGGGAAAAAAATGAAAGAAAGATAGATTATATGGCTTTGTGAATGGTTTATATAAATTATGGCACAGCCATAGAATGGAATACTATGCAGCTATAAAAAAGGAGGCATTAGTTTGTGGCCCCAAATGGAATGATCTTTTATTACTTTTGCAAACATCGTCTAACATAACTTGCAGCTGGAGGATTCAATGGCAAAGACTGAGAGCATGGAGAAGAGCTCTGTATGCAAGGGGTAACAAGTGCAAACGAGAGCCTGGCATTTTCAGGGAACTGAGGGAGAGCTGGTGTCCAGAGCAGAGAGGAGAGGGGAGTCCAGAGCACGCAGAGCAGGGCTTTGAAAAGGTTTCTGCGTCATTGTTCTCATAACAATTGAAGGGTTCTGAGCAGGCAGGGAGTGCCTTGATCAGATCTGCATCTCACTCAGAAGGATCGTTCTGACTACATGGAGAGGCCAGTGAGGAGCTGCTGCCTCTGTCTGGGTGACAGCCCCTGAAAGGCTGTGGCCTCAGAGGAGGGGGGTGACCACGACAAAGGGGTGACAGGATGCGCTGGAGGCTTGGCTGGGCCAGCCTTGACGGCCTGTGAGAGGGATCCACACAGGAGTCACCCCATCTGAGCCCATCTCTTCAGCTACTCAGTTTGTTAAGGCAGCTGAGTATTAGGCTGCACTCATACCATGTGGGAGAGGCATTTTTCTTTATAATCTAGACCTAAGTGTCCTTTACAGTCTTCTCTTTTTTTAATCTCCATGTTCCCTTGTCACTCCAGTTAATTCACCTGTACCCAAACATGCCTTTGGATGTATGACTCATTAATAATTGAGAAAAGTGGGTCATTTTTCCCCCTCAAGTTCCTAGCTAGCACTCTGCACAGGTTGCTGAGACACTGATGCCCAAGGATCCAGCTGCTTCTGGATGTGAGTGACCTCACTTATGTCCCTAGTGTGCTGCTCAGATACCATTAGCACAAGCATCACACTGGGTAATTATTAGGTCTTTCATTTGAAAATATCTAGTAGAATCCATATTCCACTACCAGAGTGACAAAAAAAGTAATATTTTGGCTTGTGGAGAACAGACTCTTGTGAGAGAGTGTCACTTGAAATGCCCAAGAAGGGCAATTTAGCAACATCTATTCAAATTGCAATTATGCAATCATTTAGACCCAGCTTTCCTTCTACTAGGATTATATCCTTTAGCTACACTTGTTCCCAGTGCCTCATGTACATTATTATTTGCTACAGTATTGTTCAAAATAGTAAAAAATGAAAGAGAGAGAGAGAGAAAGGAAGGAAGGGAAAAAAATGAAAGAAAGATAGATTATATGGCTTTGTGAATGGTTTATATAAATTATGGCACAGCCATAGAATGGAATACTATGCAGCTATAAAAAAGGAGGCATTAGTTTGTGGCCCCAAATGGAATGATCTTTTATTACTTTTGCAAACATCGTCTAACATAACTTGCAGCTGGAGGATTCAATGGCAAAGACTGAGAGCATGGAGAAGAGCTCTGTATGCAAGGGGTAACAAGTGCAAACGAGAGCCTGGCATTTTCAGGGAACTGAGGGAGAGCTGGTGTCCAGAGCAGAGAGGAGAGGGGAGTCCAGAGCACGCAGAGCAGGGCTTTGAAAAGGTTTCTGCGTCATTGTTCTCATAA
This sequence comes from Madoqua kirkii, assembly GCA_006408675.1. Taxonomy (NCBI): domain Eukaryota; kingdom Metazoa; phylum Chordata; class Mammalia; order Artiodactyla; family Bovidae; genus Madoqua; species Madoqua kirkii. The sequence goes on along the minus strand of SJYC01048243.1, from coordinate 6,732 downwards.
CAATTGAAGGGTTCTGAGCAGGCAGGGAGTGCCTTGATCAGATCTGCATCTCACTCAGAAGGATCGTTCTGACTACATGGAGAGGCCAGTGAGGAGCTGCTGCCTCTGTCTGGGTGACAGCCCCTGAAAGGCTGTGGCCTCAGAGGAGGGGGGTGACCACGACAAAGGGGTGACAGGATGCGCTGGAGGCTTGGCTGGGCCAGCCTTGACGGCCTGTGAGAGGGATCCACACAGGAGGGATCCACAGTTTCCTGAGAGAGGGCGGGACCAGGTGTGTGGTGAGGCAGGGGACTCGAGTGTGAATTTAGGACGCTGAGTCCAAGCCCCTACGAAACATCACAGGGGAGACAGCGAAAACACGGTCAGAGGCAGACTTCTGGAATTCAGACAAGTCTGCCCACAGTAGGGAGACGTGTGCACAGAAACTGCGGGTGTGCACGGGACGGCATTTTCTGGGACGAAACTAGTAACCGGGCCTTCCTCCCAGAGGTGCAAGCAGAGGCCGGACTTTCATACCCCAGCACCATCCACATAATCAGTGCTTCCCGGGTGTCGTCTGATCAGTCACAGAGGAGCCGTGGGTGGCAATTAGGGGGTACCTGCTCTCTCCCCGCCACACCCGCTCCAGGCTGGGGGGCCCCTCCCCTGACCCCAGAGTCTTTCTGCAGACCGCCCACAAGGTCCCTCTCCCTGGCGGTGTCACTCCTGCAGCTTAGAGGTAAGCGGGGCACCCCGCCCTCTCTCTGAGCACCTCCCCGCCCAGCAAGCGGCAGCGCTCTCCGGGAATAATTGATATTACAGAAAACACAGGGCCGGGTGCCAGCTTCACATTCTCCAAGCATTTAATGATTCAACCTTTTCAGTTTCATCAAAGCCAAGCGTGGAAACTCCCCGATGGCCCACTGCTAACAAATAGCAGGGTGCCCGCCTTAGCACTGCTGCTCCTCAGGTGTCCGGGCGTGGAGGAGCCCTTTGGCCCGCTGACAGCTGCCCGGGGCCCCCTTCCGGGCCTTTGTGCCCACACAGAGACCTCAGGTTTGGCAAGCTGGGTGAAGCCTTACTCTTGCAGGGGATCAGCCGGCAGTGCTGGCTTGAGCATCCAGGGGTTGGCACGAGCTCCCTTTTAAAATCTGTTTGTTTAAGCTGTCAAGACAGGACACAGCTGTTTGTGACAGGGAAAAGGAAGCACAGGACTGCCCTGCTGGTGTGGTGGCAGCAAGTTGGGGTGGGGTGGGGGGTCTATCACAGGAGTGTGCAGACCACTAGAGAGTGCAGGTGAGAGAAGGGGAGGAGGGGGACTGGGCAGGGGACCTGGGAAAATGGAGCAGAATGGGAAGCCAGGAGATGATGGATGAAAGACAGACAGCTTAATAGAGGGACCGGGGAGAGGCAGTTAGGGACATAGAGACACAGAGAGGGAGGCAGAGACAAAGGAAGTCAGGAATCAGAGCTATGCACAGTCACACAAAGGGGCTCCAAATGGATTCGGGAGGACACGGCTAGGTTCTCTGACTTAAGGCCCCTCAGCTGGGTTCAAGGGTGCTGAAAGACTCTTGGCATTCATAGTTTCTTTGATTACTGTCCAGTGTGAGCCCCACGTGATGCATTATTATTAACTCTAACAGTAGTAGCAGCGAGGGTGCTGATGGTAGCAGCAGCCACAGCAGAATTAGCACTGGCTTCTCCACAGAGCCTTCCAGATTCCTTGCGGCAACTACCCCCCAGGTAGCCTCTGCAATCTCTGCTAAGACTTGAATAGCTGAGAAAACAGTTGCTCTGAGAAGTCATAGGAATTTTAGAAAGTCACCCAGCTGGTCAGGAACAGAGCTGTGTAGTTCACCCAGAGCTCCTGCTTGGGAGACCGGGCCTCCCCCAGTCCATGTGGCTCAGGAAGGGCTGACCTTGCTGATTGGCCCCATGACCAGGCTTGGCCAATCAGAGCACATCACCTACCTGCCCTTTGTGATTTGTTGTGGTTGGGCCAAGTTAGGCCAATCAGAGGCCTCCCTTGATGTCTGTGAACCAGAACTGTTAGGAGAAACTACGCCTTCCCAGGGCCTCCAAGTTATATGAATGAGAAGAGCCAGGCCTGCTTGTGGCATTTCCCTCATATGCTTGAAGGAGATGTGTGCTGATTGGAAACATGAGAACAGACAACACTGGAGCCCTGGGATCCATGTATCTCAACAGCCTTCTGAGAAGGGTTTCTTCATCTGGGGTCCTACACGGGCCTTATTTTGGGCTTGTTTTGAGTCTGACTTCCATCCTTTACAACTAGAAAGAGTCCTGATATCAAATGCATCTTTAATTCTTACTTTTAATTATTTAAATAAGTATAATTTGTTTTCTACTGCTCATACCCACCCCAGACTTTAATTCACACAGTTATTTTCAATTGATAGTAAGAAATAAGACTGACTCTAAAAATGTTCCTGGAGATCATTTCTTGACTCAGTGTACCTGCTAAGTGACTTTCCAAGTATCCCCAAAATGTGACTGTGCTTGAAGACAGCGTCTGTTTCAATAGGTTGTTTTTTTTTTTTTTTTCTGAACCATACCTAAAGCCCACTAGGTGTGAGCAGGGGATTCAAATGCAAAGACGATTTATGTGTGAAAGGAATTAAATGTTCTCTGAGTGGAAACTGCTTCTGCTCGGTGCCTTATAGAAATTGGCCATTGCTGTGTGATGGAGAACTGAAAACCCAGTGATTCAGAGATGCACCTGCGCTGAGCTCTGAATTTGCAGATGGATAGGTGGTTCTAGTGGGTTGAGCTGAGCTTGGTAGAGTTCACCTACCTCTCCGAGGTCCGCTGTGGCTCTGCTGATCTTGACTGATTCTCCATGTTCTGGACTTTGCTTCTCAAGCTAAAGATGCAGCAGTGAGAGAGGACAGATGGAAGTGGCCCTTTAAGCTTCTGCTTATTTTGAGTTTACTTCTGCTCTATCTGCTGAAGGAAGCCCAGAGTCAGTCTGGAAAAGCATCGCTGAAGGGCAGAGATACCTGAGTACCATCTGTTGTCTTTAGTGAACATTCAGAAAGTCTTAGTAGAGAACCGACTGCGGTCACTGGACTGGCAAATACCAACTGCTGATGTGAAGCCCTGAGAATCTGCTTTATCTGGGGGTGGGTGGGCAGCTACGGTGTGGGGGGTGGGCCTTTCAATTCATACTCAGGAAGGAATTTAGAACTCTATGCGTTATTCCTCTGCTGAAAATATTTCACATGGAAAATTGTTTAGTCAGTCTTTTACCACTGCCTCTAATCCTTTACTTCTTGCCAGAACCCTTAAAAAAAACTCTTTTCAGCAAAGAGAGTCCTCAAAGAACTTACAGTCTAGAATGGGGGGCAGACCCAGGAACAGAAGATTTCAAGATCAGAAATAATGGCGGAGGCAGGACTAAGCCCAGCGTGCTATGCAAGTCAAGGGGCGGGGCACTTAGCCTGAGCAGGCAAAGCATTTAGAGAAATCTATTTTAAATTGATTGTTTTATTTGCTGGATTTTGTATTGACATGTTTTGCTTTGTTCTCAATGTGTTCTGGGACTGCAGCCTATTCATTTATTATTAAGAGAACGGTAATTATTTCCAGGAGCTCTTGAGAATACACTTTGCTTCCCCTTTGCCTGATCTCTGCTGATTCTGGTGTAACCTTCAGATCTCTGAGGACATCTGTAGCGGGAAGTGACAAACCCTGCATGCCCCGTGGAATCACCAAAGACCCCACTCTGGAAGGAAGGCTTGCCGGCCACCACTTTGCAGACTTTAATGAGCACGTGGGTCCCTTGGGATCTTGCCAAAATGATTCAGGAGGTCCAGGGTGAGGCTTGGGATCCTGCTTTTCTAATAAGCCCCCAAGAGGTGCTGATGCTGCTGTCTGAACCACATTTTGAGTAGGAAGATTCTATAAGACTGGCAGCACTTTCTCCACTGGTGAATATTGCAGCAGAGCTGAGCAGAGGCTGACCTATATCTCAGCTGTCTGGCCAAAATGCCTGGCCTATAAACTCGGTGAAGGCAGGCCCTCTTTCTTGCCCATAACTCTATCTGCAGTGCCAGGAACACAGACAAATCTCGATGAGTATTTGTTAAACAAATGCCTCCTGTTCCCACCCCACCCCACCCTGCAACTTTTCCAAGAATGTGCCTACATGAAGATTTACCTGATAGTCTTCCAGGTTCACAGTGTGAATGGAGCCTGGACTTGCACCCATCCCATGGGCTGTAGTCTTGACCTCAAACTGAATTCAAGACAGCCTGGCTATCCAGGGCTGGACCATGTGACTTGAAGCTCTCTCCTACATTTGAATAAATCTCATCCTGATGAAGAAGACCTTAGGAAACAGCGTAAAATTCAAGATGATTCAGACTGCTTAGAAAATATAAACATTAGACTGAAACCGCTTCTAGACAAGGGATGGCAGCATTTTCCTGGATGACCTACTGGTCCCCCTATCCTGCCCATGGGCAGACTGGCTAGATCTTGATTCTAGCTGAATGTTACACTAGAGTTCCTTAAATCCTCTTGGACTCAATGATTGACACTGTTGGCTTCTTCCTATTACAGCTCTTCTGGCTTAGTTTTCCTCAAATCTTTCAACACCTTCCTGCTTCCTGACTTGAAAATCCCAGCAAGGCTGCACGATTGGAGCTGGAGCTAGGCCAGTGATGACACGAAGGACTAACACTGAAATTTAAGATCATTACCGGTCCCTTAGCTTGAGTTCCCACCCAGAAACTTGGCACCTTCCTTAGAATGCATTTTTAAAAAGCCAAAAGCCATTAGCCATTATGCAAACTACCTGCTTCTCAGTTTCCTCAACTGCAAAAGGCAAAGAGCTGCACCCTCCTTGTGGGGTTTTAATTAAGATTAAGATTGTGTTATAATAGTTATAAATTGCTTAGCTCAAGACCTGACACATGCAAAGGGCCCCATAAAGGAGAGTTCTTTTTATTTTTACATCTAAAGGGTAAGTCCTAAAGTCCAGGATCCCCTCGGGGGAAGGACTCCAGGGAATCTACACCCACATCTCCAACAGCTCATTATGGAAGAGAGCAGTTGGGTCTAGCAAAGGACAAAGTATTAATAGCTAAAATAGTGAACACACTCAAGTTTCAGACCACAGTCAAGCCCCTGTGATGCCAGTAAGTGGATGTTGGCAGTAGAGGTCCCTTGCTGGATGTTAGGCATTTAGCCAACAGGGTAGCTGCTGGGGGTCTCTATTCCGAGAACTCCCGTGGACCCCTCCCTCTTCTGTGACACCTTTCCAGCCTCCTTGCTGTGGGTATGGCTCTTCCCTGTGTATACCACCCAGCACTTGTCCAAAACTGACTCCATTCTAATGTTTACATTTTTTGAGCAGTTGGATCACCTTGAATTTTATTCCTGTTTCCTAAGATTTTTGCATCATCATAGAATGTGAATAGCCTGTGAAGGATCATAGAATGTATTCAGCTAGTCAACAAATACTTAGCGAACATTTCCTATGTATCAGACACCATCCTAGGACAGGACACCTCCAAGGACATGTTGCTGAAAGAGGAAGATAAAAGTCCTATCCTTATGAAGCTTAAATATATTTTGCAAGAGCAGTGTAGTTTTTAGAGTCAGGAGTCAAGATGATGACTAGAGTGAGTACCAGCCTGGCAGAGATTCCAGGCGAGGTCCCAGTAGGCCTGTGTACACAGTAGATCCTTGCTTGCATCCTGAACTGAATCCATGAACATATAATAATGAGGAATAAAAAGAGAAGATGGAAGAGAAGAGAGATGAGGTTGATGGATTCACCAGGAGCCATTCCGGTTCTTGTTGGGAGTCAGTCACTCACTCAGTTATGGAATGACCAGGAATATGTATTCCAGAGTCAACAAAAAGAGACTGAGCTTTGACTATGGGCTAACTATTGTAATCAGAAAGATGAATATTGCAGTAAATGAGAAAAGCAAGTCCTCCTTCATGAAACTTACTGTGTCACTCAGCATTTTACTGGTTCTCTCTGTGTCTTGATGAGATCAGAATCTCTAACCACATATATCATCTTGGATACTGGAAGGTGCATTCTGATCACCAGTTTTATTGAACATGTTTTTGTGTATAAGAACATTTTAGGTATCTTTCTAGACCAACATGGCACACAATGATGAGCTGACTATTCAAAGTTTTGAAATCCTGAATCTTAAAATTCATTTTTCAGCTAAAACTGATAAATGAACAACGAATATTACACAATCCATTTAACTTCAGGTGAAATAATATCACCCAGTCCATCTTGGACTATATTTATTTATGTTAAATCAGGGTTTCTCAGCCTTGGCCCTGTTGACATTTGGGGCCAGATGATGCTTTGTTTTGAGAGGCTGTTATGTATATTGTAGGATGTCTAGCACCATCCTTGGCTTCCACCTGCTAAATACCAGTAGCATTCTCCACAACTGTGACAACCAAAAGTGTCTCCTGGAGTTCTAAATGTCCCCTAGAAGACATATGGTTCCGTTACTGAGAAACACTGCATTACGTGTATCTGTGCTTTCAAAGAATGTCACGGTGTTTTGAGGTAGGCCTGACCTGGTATTGAGAGCTGGTTCTGTTGTGAACAAGCTATATCATGCTGGGTGCTCATGACCCGAGAGTCAGCTTCCGCATCTGGGCAAAGGGGTGGTGAGTCCATCACCTGACGCAGTGGTGAGGTTTCAGAGCTGACATGTATGAAGGACCTGGTCATATCTTAATCTT
>SJYC01048241.1:0-40891 GCA_006408675.1 Madoqua kirkii | reverse complement strand
TTTTAAATTACGAGATTACCTTAAATTGTGTACAGGAGCTCATAACTGCTGTCCATCGGAGGTAATCGAGAGTGATTTCGTTTTGCCCATGGACAGGCTGCCTCTTCCCGAGTCTTTGTTCATTAAGCCCCTGTCTATCTCAGGTTCCATTCAGGTATCAACGAGGAATAAATTCCGTAGCACAGAGCACATTGTGCGTTTGCTTTCAGAGGTGCCTGCCTTGTTGACTGATGATTCTTTAGGGCAGGCTAGCTTCTCCTGGAGCCTGTCATGTGTTTGTGGCAGACATGTTTTCTCTATGTCGCCTGGGTGGTCTTCTTGACAGAGACTGCTGTGTTGGGCTGACCCCACGAACTCTCTGAAAAAACATCACTGGAAAAGACAGGTCTAAATCTCTATAGTCATTCTTTGTCGCCTTCAGTTGAAGCGGCTTTGGTATAATTCCTTATAGACCAAGTCCTAGCATTATTCATCCGTTTTGTATACTTACACTTTCATTCATCCATCCATTCACTTGATATAATTGTGCTTAGTCACTCAGTCATGTCCGACTCTTTGAGACCCCCTGGACTGTAGCCCGCCAGGCTCCTCTGTCCATAGGGATTCTCCAGGCAAGAATACTGGAGTGGATTGCCATTCCCTCCTCCAGGGGATCTTCCCAACCCAGGGATTGAACCCAGCTCTCCTGCACTGAAGGCAGATTCTTTATGGTCTGATCCACCAGGGAAGCTCAAGAATACTGGAGTGGGTAGCCTATTCCTTCTCCAGATCTTCCCAACCCAGGAATTAAGCCAGGGTCTCATGCACTGCTGATAGATTCTTTATTTTTTGGTAGAGTTACTGTGCATGCGTTGTGTGTAAGACATTGAGCCTGACACTGGGTAACACCAGTAAGCTGGTAAATGGACACAATTAAATAGGCTCTTCCATTACAGTGCGATAAGGGTTGTGAGATGGAGAGAACAGGAGACCCAAACTAGATGCATTTATTCCAGGGTTGGGGACATGGGCGAGGCTACTCAGAGAGAGTTCCTTCTGAGCGGGGATGAGAAGGTAGAAAAGTTTCACTGGCTGCAGGAATAGCTCATGCAGGGGTCTGGAGGTGGGAGGGCAGTTCAGAGAGGTGAGAATAGAGAGCAGGTGTGTGCACGTGAAGCTGGTAGAGCAGCACATCAGGGTGTTAAGGGAGGATGCAGGGACCATGTCACAAGGAGGGCTGTAAACCAGTTCATGAGTATGTGCTTTGTTGTCAGGACAAACATGTGCGTAGACATGTGTTGTGGAAACATCACTGTGGACCTTGCATGCACAGTAGGTGACTAGTTTTATGGGGGTCTGGTGCATCTGCAGTGGGGGTCTGACTAATTCTATGGGGATCTGAGGAGTCTGAGGTCTCTGATGAGGGTATCCCTTTCCCCAGACACAACATCTAATGCATTCTTTGATTTTTATCTTTTCCCCCAAGAATGCCCTCTGTGCTCCATTTATTTCATTTCTGCACGTAAGGAAATAGAATTTCAGTAAGAACCCATCTAAACAGGCTCACAGCCAAGAGTCAAGGGCGTAACAGGAGTGTTGGTACCCAAGGCCTAAGACTGTGGATGATAGTAAGCAGAGGAAATGTTAAGATTTTCCTTGGCAAAGTGATTAAAGTGGCTGTATTGTCAGGTCCTTCTACTTTACCAGTAGAGACTATTAAAATCCTGGCTTGTGGGTTGTAAGCCAGCACGTGTTGGAGAGGACACTGGAGTCAGAGTCTTCAGATTCAAGCTGAAGTTCATTGTTGCTGTTGTTGTTCATTTGCTCAGTCATGTCTGACTCTGTGACCCCATAGACTGCAGCACCCCCGGCTTCCCTGTCCATCGCCATCTCCTGGAGTTTGATCAAACTCATGTCCATTGAGTTGCTGATGCTCCAACCATCTTGTCCTCTGTTGTCCCCTTCTCCCACCTTCAATCTTTCTCAGCATCAGGGTCTTTTCTAATGAGTCAGTTCTTCACATCAGGTGGCCAAAGTACTGGAGCTTCAGCTTCAGCATCAGTCCTTCCAATGAATATTCAGGATTGATTTCCTTTAGAATTGATTGGTTTGATATCTTTGCAGTCCAAGGGACCCTCAAGAATCTTCTTCAGAACACAGTTCAAAAGCATCAATTCTTCAGTGCTCAGCTTTCTTTATGGTCCAACTCTTACATCCATACATGACTGCTGGAAAAACTATAGCTTTGACTATGCAGACCTTTATTGGCAAAGTAATGTCTCTACTTTTTAATATGCTGTCTAGATTGGTCATAGCTTTTCTTCCAAGGAGCAAGCATCTTTTAATGAAGTTCATCATGTCACTGAATAGCTTAGATGACTTAGAAGTCATCCTATTTTTCCATCTCAAAAATTTGTGTTACTCTTACAACCCAACATGTTGTGGGGACTCATTGACAGATGCATAGCATTTTGCAGATATTTATTGGATGAATCCCATGGACGGGGAAGCTTGGTGGGCTACAGTCCACGGGTCGCAAAGAGTCGGACATGACTGAGTGACTTCACTTCACTTCACTTCATTGGGTGAATGGAAATGGGTAATATTGGAGAAGCTCTGGACTCTCTAGGCTATAGTCTCCTCATCTGTAAAATGAGGAGGTTGGGTTAGATGTTTCTGAGCCCTTTCTACCTCAAATAATCTACAATTCCTTGCTGCTTGCCTGTTTCAGAAGTTCACACTGGCCAACTGTGCTAAAGGCAGGGAAAAATGGTTGGTGTCTAATGAAGCCAAAGGATAAGGAATAAAAGACTTCTGAGAGAAGAAACCCTAGTGATTCTCTGGCCGGACTAAGGTTGCTCTCATCCCCAAAGCCAGGTGATGAGAGGTGCTTGCTTGCTGCTGTCCCCGGCTTCACGTGCCTTCTCTAGTGAAGACTGGCCTCAGAGGAGGCAGCTGGCAGCAGATCTCCTGTAAGACCACTTTGCACTATAGAAAAAAGCTGCTTTATCCTTTTATGTTACCTCGGGAACACTGCTGCTGCACTGTTCATGCAAAAACACCTTCATGTTTCTTCTCGAGTAAGGACTCAAAGAGAGGCGATTCTGAGCACAGAAAATCTGATATCCGATGTTGAATAAAGGTTCTCTCTGGCTGTCTGAAAGGTGAATTGACTTGGAATTTAAAAACCACTGGGAATTATCCCCCTCTCTACAGCACCTCTGATGTATATATATTCTATCCTTGCTATATTTAAAGACTTTGTTCTTTCTTATCATGTAGAGATTGGCATTACTCAGTATTTAATGACTCAGCTGATTGGCCTTTACTATAGTGAGGTAGCTAAAAATAGACACACGGGGAACAGTTCCAAAGATAGGAGAATGGAATGACTTGAGTATGCCCTGTTCACAGTTGAAATATCTCTTGACCAACGTTGAGTATCTCCTATCCTGTTGGGACCTGGAACCTGAGATTTTCTGTATTATTCATAGTCTCTTTTTTGGTGCTTCAGAGAGGGCCAACTGTGATGTTGATCACATAGGACCATCCAGATTCCTGTCCTAGAGCACAACCCTCAAACCTTAGGAGATAAAGCTACTTATGAGTCAGCTACTCGAGATGGTGTGAAATGATTAGAGAACCCAGTTTCAGCATCTTTGTCTCTGGGAGTCTGGGATGACCTCTCAGTAAGTCGCTTCTACAACCTGTAGCCACCTGTTACAGACTCTGCTTTGTTGTCTGTCTCTTAGCTTGGGCTTCACATTCCCAGGGGATAGAAAACTATTTCCTCACCCACTTCTATTGTATGTTGTCTACCCATAGTAAGTACACAAAATAATTTCCCATAAAGGGTAGAGATCTCTTAATAATTACATTTTAATTGCTATCTGCTTGACTTGATTGCAAATTCCATGAAAGAAATACTTCATTAAAAAACCAAAAACACTGTATTAGAAGAATGCTGGCTGCTAGTCAGTGCTTAATAATTATTTACTGAATGACTGAGTGAATGAGTGAGTCAGTGAATGAATGAATACACATTAACCAAAACCCCCTCTCAAAAAACAAAACCCCAACTTTAAAGGGAAGAAGGTAATCAGATTGGTTATCTAATAATTTAACACTCAAAATCCACTGCCCATAACAAATAAATTTTGCTAAAAAGGGCTGTTAAATTAGTCCATCTACTTCTTTATTCTGAATCATTAATCCATTTGGTATGCGTAAGTATATTTTAAGAATTCTGGCACTAAAACCATTCCAGTATCTATACTTGAAAGAAAAACAGGTCTCCTGAGGTATAGCTGACATATAATCAACTGCACATTTTAAAAAGGTATAATTTGATGTTTTGATATATGTAAACACTAGGGAAACCATTACTCAAGATAACGAACATGTTCATCTACTCCTAAAAGTTTCCTGTGTCCCATTGTAATCACTCCTTCCCCTTAGGCTCCCACAGATCTACACTAGTGTCTATCTTCTAGAGCTTTATATAAATGGAGTTATACAGTATGTTCTCATTTCTATTTGGCTTCCTTCAGTCACACAAGTATTTTTAGACTAATCCAGGTTGTAGTGTGTGAAAAGAGTTTACTCTTGCTTTGCTTAGGAATATGGCATTGTATGATTGTACCTCCGTTGAATGATTCAGCTGCTGTGGGATATCTGGGGAGCTTCCAGTTTGGGGCTATAACAAATTAGGCCCCTACAGACATTCATGTGAAAGCCTTTGCATGCACAAAGGTTTCCTTGCTCTTAGAAAATGCCAGGGATGGAATTGTTGGGTGATTTGACAGGTGGATGTTTAACATTTTAAGAGCGTTCCAAGTCATGGTAGCATTTTGCATTCCCACCAGCGGTGTGTGAGAGTTCTGGCCTTTCATATCCTTTCCAAGACTTGGTGTGATGGGTCATTTTAATCTGAGTCATTCTGATAGCCATGTAGCGGTATCTGTTGTAGTTTTAATGTTGTTTTCCCTAAGGGCTGATGACATTGGACAACTTTTCAAGTGCTTATATATCATCCATATAATCTTTTTATTTATAAATAATCTATTTATTTACTTATGTTTGCTTTCTATTAGTGACTTTCAAGAGATTTTTGTATATTTTGGATACCAATTCTTTACCAAGTATAAGACTTGCAAACTGTTTCTCACAGTCCGTAGCTTGTCCTTTCAACAGTGTCTTTTGAAGAGTAGACATTTTAAATTTTTAATTAAGTCCAGCATATCAGTCTATTCCTTTATGGATTGTGCTTTTGATGTCATATTGGAGAAATCAGTGTCTGATCAATGTCAGGAAGGCTTTCTCCTGTGTCTTCTTGAAGTTTCATAGTTTTAGGTTTTATATTTAGGTCTTTGATCCATTTTGAATTAATATTATGTATTGTTCAAGGTATGGATCAAAGTTATCCATTTTATATGGATATTCAATGGTTCCATACCATTTGTTGTAAAGACTACCCTTCATCCACTGAATTGCCTTTGTAACATGTAGAAAATCATTTGTCTGTACGTTATCACTGTAGCCTAACTATAAATTTTGACATTTGGCAGTGTAAGCTGTACAACTTTATTCTTTTTAAAAGTTATTTGGCTACATTAGTTCTTTTACATTTCCATGTGACTATTAGAATATAATCAATTTCTATTATAAGAAGCCCGCTGAGAGATTAGGGAGAATTGACATCTTAACCATAATGAGGCTTCTGACCAGTGGACACAGTATATCTTTCTATTTCTTTAGGTCTTTAATTTTTCCAGCAATGTTTTATAGATCTCAGAGTCTGGGACTTTCAGATCTTTTGTCAGATTTATGCCTAGGTATTTCAAGTATCGTATTTTTTATAATATTGTAAATGGTATTTAAAATTTGGTATTTTTAGTTATTTATTAACAGAAACATAACTGATTTCTATATATTGATTTTGTATATTTGCAATCTTGTTAAACTCATCAATTAATTTTAGTATAATTTTGGGGGATTCAGTCAGACTTTCTAAATAGAAGATCATGTCATATATGAATAAGAACAGTTTCAGTTATTTATCTTCGACTGAAATCACTGTTATTTTCTGTTTGTCTTTTTGCCCCGGCTAGAACAAAAAGCCTAGTGGTGAGAATGGACATTCTTTATTTTTTTCTGCTTATGGAGGGAAGATAGTCAGTCTTCAAGTTTGAACTCAAAACATTTGCAGACAAGTACCAGTTGTGCTCTGCAGTTCAATGAGAGCCCCAAACATATACATTTGTCCATTTCTGATGAAGATTGCTATGGAATGTGGAATATCATTTTACAAAAATTAGAGTCGGCAGCTGACACTAAACCAGATAATGAGAAACAGAATTTAAGCAGGATAATACTCCCCTCAAAAACAGGGGCTAGGAGCCTAATAAGAAAGGATCGCAAATTAATATCAGATTCGTACTTTCAACCACATATAACTTGATAATGTTGGGATGATATTCAGTGGAAACTCTGGCAGGGCTTCACAGGTTGTTATGGGCATATCGGTCCGCTGCCTGCGCTGTGCTGGTGGGGGAGCAGGTTGAAAGCAGCTCTGGCTTGGCCTTCGTGCGGAGGTGCCCTGGGGCTGGCTCCCCCAGGCTCTCCAGGCCAGCTGGGCTATCTCGTCCCAGCTCGCGTTCAGTGACGTCACCTTGTTAGCTGGACACTGACCACGGTGGGACGATGGATTTACACCAGGGAAACTTGGCAAATGCTACAAATCAGAGAGCTGGTTCTTAAGCATTTATCAGCACACCACTGTGTAATCAGTACCCTGAATATAACTGGTATTGATATATGAATATATTTACATAAAGTATAATTCCTTGAATCTAAGAGTAGGACACCACATGATTTTATGTATATCTGAGAAAGATAAGAAAGAAAGATAGAATGCTATCATGTAATTTTGAGATTCCACTGGTAGAGTGGAAAAAAATCTCATCCTATTTTCAGCTAGGCTGAAATGTAAGAAACCCTGAACTATAGCATTGAAGAAATATGGCGTTACGAAAATTCATCACAAAGGAAACACTATGTAGTTTGTTTTATTTTATGCATTAGCCATTCACATAAAATGCTTGGCTCTCATTATAAAGTCCTGTTAAAAACAAAACAATGCAATAACGTTTTTTGGGGTTTAACTAAAGCATTAGAACTTGATAAGCATATAGCTGGTTCACTTCATCGTACAGCAGAAACTAAACACACTATTGTAAAGCCATTATGTTCCAATAAAAAATACAATAAAATAAGGAGAAAAAAAGATTTTGAAGCTTTGTGTAGGCAAAGAACCAAATATATGGCCCTCTTTCACCTATGCTTACAAAGCACTTGCTGCTTTTTATTGATACAGTTTGTTTAACCCTTCATTTATCTGTCTCAACTAGATGATGCTCTGCTTCAGAGCAGAAATTTGTGTGTCTTACTACCCTTTACATTCTCAGTATGGAAATAGTTGTTCAACTCATTTAAGTGATGAAGAAATGTCGACCAGGAAAAAAAAAAAAAAAAAACAACCACCACTGTCTGTCTATCCTGATTGCTAAAGGAGTCATACTCATGTTTGGATGTAGTTCACACAGAGATGCTGAGTGAAGGTTTATTTTAACAGATGTTTCGTTATGACTTATAAATCAGATATATTGTTGAGTAACCTCTTTTCTTCTGACCATCTCACCAAAGAGGCTGGCCCCTAGTTGTATATTTCTGAGAGCGAAATCGAACATGAAGATGGTTAATGCCTGATCATATCCAATGGGCCACTGGCCTGGGGTGGCTTTCAAGCACTGTAACATACATAAACTTGCCTTTTCTTGCTCTTCCTTTAAGGACTGAGTACAGGTCATAATCTTGTTAGCCTCTGTGTGCCTGGGTGCTGAACAGGCTGTGAGGAAGCAAGTCTTCAGGGATCTTCTCAGGCAGCCTGGCTCAGTTTGTGAGAAGCTGACCCATTCCTGCGAGGTACCAGCCAAGCACATCACTCAGTAGATCCGTTTGGACACGGTGGCTTCTTTCCTTTTCTTTTTCCAGAAGCTGAAAATATTCCCTGATAGCTCAACAGAGAAGAATAAATTGTCCCCATGTATTTACACAGAGGAAAAAGGTTGTATTTGCAATTCCGTCTCATGCGATGACCTCCATTCTCATAATCCTTCGTGGAGTATCATGATGTAAAAAGCTTTCTCTCCCTGCTGTTTCTGTTAAAAGGTTTTCTGGTGTGGTTCTTGGAAAGTCAAATTCTGCATTTAAATGTTGTATTTTCGCAATATAATATAAAAGAGGCCATACTTCTGGCATGTTTTTCTTCCTGGGAGAGTAGAAGGTAATTCCACCCTTCTGCATATATTGTTAACCAAAACATGAGAGTGTGCCGCAGCTTTAATAGCAAAGCAATTGTGATTACATCTTGCTCGTAATTGCGTTTATTTGCTCACATATGTTGAAAAGGCAAGCGTTAGCCCGACTGGATGGGTATGTGTTTGTGCAAGGAAAATCATCCGGCAGATTGGCAGTGAGGAAACAGCTTTCAGCCACTTAGGTCTCTCCTGTCACGGACACTTGCAAGAACTGTCAGGGCTTACTTAGTTTCTGCTTTCATGCTTCTGAAATTGATTGCATTTGGAAAGCAGGTGAATTTATTATGGGTGATGGATTTGCATCAAAATAATCAAAATATTAGGGGTTGCTTATAACAAGATACATGTCTGTGGTCCAAAAGAGAAGGAAGTTGAGAAGTGCCATGGTTCAAAACATCTTTAGAAATGGCCCCTGTCCCATCTGAGGAAAGGCTGTATGCAGCTCCTCAGGGCATTTAGAGGATTATAAGCGGGTTATGTGTGTGAAAGAATTTTAGATCCGCCTCACTGAACTGTCCCTAAGGAAGATGGGAAGGTGGTGGACATGGCACTGGATTTTTGTGAGATGGATGAGCTTGGCCAGGCCACTTATAACTCAAAGACTTTGAGGAAGTTAGTTTATTCCTCTTTGCCTTCATTTGTCTATCTCTAGAATGGGTATAGCAATACTGAGCTTATTGGGCTGTTTTCTTATTTTTATACTCACTGAACTATAAATTAGTTCCTCACTGTTTGGGCCACTGCTGTGCCCTCAGAAGTTGGCACAATTCCTGGAGCATCATGCTTACTCAGTAAATTTTTTTTTTTAATAAATGAATTTAAATTACTTGATACAGGCACAACTCAACAAACAGCATCATATTTACTGTTGCTGGAATAAACTGCCAGACTTTGTGGCTTAAAGCAACCCAAATTTACTACAGTAATAGTCCTGGAGGTCGGAAATGCTGAAGTTCAAGGTGTCTGAGGGCTGTGGTCCTTCCAGGGACTTGAGGGGAGAATCCATTCCTTGCTGTTTCCAGCTTCTGGAAGCTGCCTGCATTCCTTGGCCCAGGGTCCCTTCCTCTGTCTTCCAAGCCAAGCTGTATGGTGTCCTCCACTCTCTCCCTGGCTTTGACATCCCATGTCTCTCTTATAAGTATCCTGTGATGGCACTGGGTCCACTGCGTAATACAGGGTGGTCTCCCCACCTCAGGGTCCTGAACACAATCACATTTGCAAAGTCCCCTTCTGCCATTTGAGGGAGCATTCACACAGATTCTGAGGTGAGGCTGTGGTCAGCCACGGGGCAGTCTTGATTCTGTCTACCACGTCTCTCTTATGGAATAGAGCCCTCCCTATTCAGTATCACCATATCTATTCATTACCTGTTTCAAAGTTCCTCTTGAAGACTTTCCAAACAAGTCATAGTCACAGTTCTGGATTCTTTTTGCCTCCTGATAATGGTCCAAGGATTCCAGACACCAACAATGTCCCTTTAGGCCTCACTGGGTGGTGATTTATCTCTCTTGCTTTTGGAGTTAGAAGAGCATGTGTTTGGTTGAGTAAGTCTCTCTCAGCAACTAGCAGAGGGTTTGGTGCTTAAATAAATGATCATGGAATGAATAACTCAGTGTTGAAACAGTAACAGTCTACCTTCTGGGATCACTTCTTAAGAGGAGGGATGCCTTATAGAAAATTCTTTGTAACCAGCAGAAAAGCAGCACTTAGCTGAGCTGATGCACTGAGCATATATCGCCCAGACTCACTTCAAGAAAGTGTTGTTGAGATTCAGGTGCCTCTTTTCCCTTGGGCTGAGAAATTTTCAAATACAGGGATAGAGCCCTCAAGGCCTGAAACTCGTTTGGCATGCCAAAAACTGTGACAAAGAACTGAACTGTGTGAATAACCGAATAATTCATGGAGAAGCCATGTTTTGGGCTGAGAGAGGGTTAAAGAGCCCCCCCAGTTAACCGTTTATCCACTCTGTAGAGTTCTTTGGACCATGTGGTCTGTAAATAAGCCAGTGAAATCCTTTTATGATGACAAAAGATTAAATGAGTTTTCTACCTTTGGCACATGTGGTGGGAAGTTCTCTCTTACATTGAGAGAGTTCTCAAAACGATCTCCCTATGGGGGCTGCCCATCCACACGTCCTCTGGGTCATAGGTCACCTCCTGTTCGGCGCCTTCCATAGATTTCTCACCCCAGACTCATGCCTGCCTCCCTTTCTCTCTTCTCCTATCCATTCCTTGCGATTCCTGTGGGTTCCGTAGTGCCATATTGCAAGGGGTTATTCTGCGTCTCTTCTAACAAACTCCTCATTTCTTAAAAGCAGGTTTGTTGTATCTCTGAGTCACAGAGCTTAGCAGAGTGCAAGATTTATAGCATCAAGAGAGTCAAGTTTTGTTGAATTAAGGCTACAGGTAATTGAGCCTAATGGACCGAGCCCAGGACACCCAGTAAAGAGAATCAGGGTTGAAGTCTGCCCTGGCTGCTTTGGAACCATGTGGACTGGGCAAGGCAATTCTTCTCTCCAAGTCACAGATTCTTGTGTCTTAATGGCAACCACTTGGGGCTGTTTTGAGGATAAAATGTGTGAATAATAGGAGTGTATTATGCAAATACAGAGGGTTATCTCAGTGCCCTTGAAGCCACATAGAACAGACCTCATCCTCTTCTGCTTGGCAGCCCTTCAAATATTCAAGGGAAGAGATCTCACACTCCATATCCCGAGCTGACAATGTATATAATAACTAACTGGGAGATGTCCAAAATTAAAGCTCTGGGCTTCAGCTATCTCTCTGCTGCTTATTAGCTGTGTGACCTTGAGAAATTAACTTCTCTATGCCTCAGTTTCTCCATCTGTGAAAAGAGAGTAAAGACAGAATTCGTTTCTTAAGGTTGATGCAGTATTGGGTAAGATATTGCTCATCAAAGCTTCAAATACCTGGCATGTAGTTGTCAATCAGTCAGTTATTATTGCCTGACCTCATTGTTTCCCTGCAATCTTAATGTCCTTAGTTCCTTCCACAATATGAACTTTTTCCCCCCACAGGCATTATTCTCTGGGAATGGCAAATAAATTGTGTCTATTCTTTCAGCTGCAGTTGGTTCATAATGACTGGCTTGAACTTTATGTTAAGGAGGATTCTGAGGCCCTGTGGTGTGGGCTCAGTAGGAAAGAATGTGAAAATAACCTACTTGTACTTTCCAACAATGGAGAAATGCTAACATCCATGCCCTAAATATGCCGATGTTGCATCTCTTTACAATCCTAGGTAAATTGAGTCTAAATTCCTTATTTTATTGCATATGTCAGACCATATGTCAAGTTAGGTTCCCCAAAGGTCAGTTTGAAAAATATAAAAGGTAAGAAGTACTAGCTGAACTCCTGCCAAGTGCCAGGCACTCTTTTAGGTATTGTTTATACAGAAGCGAACACATTTTGCTTGTTAATGGTGTTTACCTTCTCATGGGGCAACTGAGAATCAACTAAGGAAATAAATTTGAAGGTGATTTCAAATAGTCATAGGCACTGAGTGAAAATCAAAACTAGCTCTTTTGATAGTAACTGGGGAACAGGAATTGAACAGTTAGGGATTTCTCAAGTGGTGACATTTGAGTCTGGATTTGAGTGGAAAGGATCTAGTTTTTTGCTGCTGTTAAAACAAATTACCGCAAACTTGATGGCTTAAAACTACACAAATCTATGTATCTTACTGTTCCATAGGGCACTGATCTGCACGAATCTCTCTGGGTGGGCCCAAGTCAAGGTGTCAGCAGGACTGTGTTCCCTGTGGACGCTCTGGGGGAGAATCCATTTCCTCGCCTCTCCTGGCTTCTAGAGGTCACCTGCATCCTGTGGCTTGTGGCCCCTTCCCCATCTTTAAAGCCAGCAGTGGTGGGTCTAGGCCATCTTGAGTCTATGTCCTTGCCTTTTCTCCCCTCTCTTCCACTTTTAAGGACTCTGTGGTTACACTGAACCCTTTTGAATAATCCAGGATAATCTTCTTGAGGTCTTTAACTTATTCACACTTGCAAAGTCCCTTTGGCCATGAAAAGTAGCATGTTCACAGATTCCAGTACCCAGGAATGAGGATGCAGACCTCTACCACACATTTACACATTTCTGTGAGCATTTGGGGTTGAGGTCGCCGGCTGTGGTACCAGGGAGAAGAAGGGCTCCCAGGTGGGAAATATTTGGCATGTTTAGAGAAAGAGAGAAACCCAGTATGCCTGTGGTCTTCTGAGCACAGAGAGGGCAGAGGATAAAAGTCATGCTTGTTTCTGTTTATTGAGGAACTGCTGTATGTCTGCAACTTCATGAACACTTTCTATATATTATTTCACAGATTCTCATGATAACCTTATGAGAAAGGGGTTATTATTCAATTCCTTTGAACTGTTAAGAATTGATAGCTCAGCAGTTAAGATATATAGCTAAGATCATAGAACAAACACAAGGTGACGGCAAAGTATCACTGCAAGGCATCTATGTATGAGTCTCTGTTCTTGACCATCATGCTTTTCTGCTTCCAACGCCCATAATGCAACTGCCTGGGAGCAGATCCAAGTGTAAGCTCAGAGAGGGTGGTCCAGCCTGGCTAACCTTGACTGTGGCTTCTTAAATTTCCTTTGAAACCATCCTTACTAATATTTTCCCAAGAAACAACAATCAGTTGAGAAGAGAATAGTGGCTGATAGTGGGAGTTGACCTGACATTAAGAGCCAGACCTTTGTACTTCTGAGAGCTGGCCTGGCACTCACAGCAAGGCCATGGAATTTTTCCATTGCACATTAACAATTATATGGAACACCAGCAGCAGACAGTGCTACTTTGTGCCCATGATAGAACAAGGCGAAAACGAGATCACCCTGTAATTATGCCTAAATGCAGACAAAACATGAACACTGTCCAGCCACAAAATGCCAACCATCTTGCTTTCCCAGCCAATAGGAGTGACTGCAGCTTCCTTACCAGTCCTAGCTCTAGCGTTACTCTTGTCTGTCCCCCAAGTTGATAAGATTTATTGATATACAGTCAGGGAATAACCCAGCTTTCTCACAGTGCCCAACCTAGACCAAATCCCTGTCTTTTTGGATCTACTTCATAAGAACCTAAAATAAGCCCGGCCGAATCTTAGAAGTTGTTCTAGCACTTTCTATTAAGGTAATACACGGCTTCCTACGGTGTAGGTTCGCCCTTGTTCCAACAAGCCAATGAACCAATCTTGGTGTCACAGGCGTGTCCTGGGTGTTTCTGGCTGATAGGCAGTGTCCATAGAGAAACACATATGTGTACAGCTGTCCATACATGCCTGATCTTCTGCTCTGGACTGCTGGGGTCTGAGAAAGATTAGGTGGGGTCTTCTCATGAAAGAGATGCTTGAAGTTTATCACAACTTGATGATAAACTCTAAAGAGCAAGGTACGCAGAGTACTCAGAGACAGGGATAAATAGAAGGGACATACTACTCGGGGTTCAGTTCCTGACCTGCCTGTGAAAGTGAGCATGACGATGTGCTCACCTACAGAAACGTGGAAATCAAGTGAAATAGTCCAGGGAAAGAGCATAGCATAACAGGTCCCACCCACATAGTAAATATAAGATGAATGTTGACTATTTATTATATTGTTTCCAAATACAAAAGAGATTTGCTGGAGATGATGTTAATATAACAAGGGGTACCATTCTGGAGGAGGGGGACTTAAAAGGAACCCTGGTGATGGAAATGTTCTATGTCTTGTTAGGTGTGGTGGTTATACAGGGCTATGCATTTATACAAACTCACTGCACTCTGCATGTAAGGTCTGTCCGTTTCACTGTATGTAAGTTATAACTCAGTGAAGTAGTTCATACTTAAAAAAAGAGCCGTGAAGGCAAGGTGAGACTAGGCAAGTCAGTACAAATCAGTACAAATGGAGGAGGCACGGTGGGCTTCCAGAGTGGCATTAGAAGTTCTCAGTGATCAACAGAAACAGGCAAGCATTCCCCCTAAGTCTTCCAGCCAGGCTCCTTGGTCTTCTGAGCACAGAGAGGGCAGAGGATAAAAGTCATGCTTGTTTCTGTTTATTGAGGAACTGCTGTATGTCTGCAACTTCATGAACACTTTCTATATATTATTTCACAGATTCTCATGATAACCTTATGAGAAAGGGGTTATTATTCAATTCCTTTGAACTGTTAAGAATTGATAGCTCAGCAGTTAAGATATATAGCTAAGATCATAGAACAAACACAAGGTGACGGCAAAGTATCACTGCAAGGCATCTATGTATGAGTCTCTGTTCTTGACCATCATGCTTTTCTGCTTCCAACGCCCATAATGCAACTGCCTGGGAGCAGATCCAAGTGTAAGCTCAGAGAGGGTGGTCCAGCCTGGCTAACCTTGACTGTGGCTTCTTAAATTTCCTTTGAAACCATCCTTACTAATATTTTCCCGAGAAACAACAATCAGTTGAGAAGAGAATAGTGGCTGATAGTGGGAGTTGACCTGACATTAAGAGCCAGACCTTTGTACTTCTGAGAGCTGGCCTGGCACTCACAGCAAGGCCATGGAATTTTTCCATTGCACATTAACAATTATATGGAACACCAGCAGCAGACAGTGCTACTTTGTGCCCATGATAGAACAAGGCGAAAACGAGATCACCCTGTAATTATGCCTAAATGCAGACAAAACATGAACACTGTCCAGCCACAAAATGCCAACCATCTTGCTTTCCCAGCCAATAGGAGTGACTGCAGCTTCCTTACCAGTCCTAGCTCTAGCGTTACTCTTGTCTGTCCCCCAAGTTGATAAGATTTATTGATATACAGTCAGGGAATAACCACAGCTTTCTCACAGTGCCCAACCTAGACCAAATCCCTGTCTTTTTGGATCTACTTCATAAGAACCTAAAATAAGCCCGGCCGAATCTTAGAAGTTGTTCTAGCACTTTCTATTAAGGTAATACACGGCTTCCTACGGTGTAGGTTCGCCCTTGTTCCAACAAGCCAATGAACCAATCTTGGTGTCACAGGCGTGTCCTGGGTGTTTCTGGCTGATAGGCAGTGTCCATAGAGAAACACATATGTGTACAGCTGTCCATACATGCCTGATCTTCTGCTCTGGACTGCTGGGGTCTGAGAAAGATTAGGTGGGGTCTTCTCATGAAAGAGATGCTTGAAGTTTATCACAACTTGATGATAAACTCTAAAGAGCAAGGTACGCAGAGTACTCAGAGACAGGGATAAATAGAAGGGACATACTACTCGGGGTTCAGTTCCTGACCTGCCTGTGAAAGTGAGCATGACGATGTGCTCACCTACAGAAACGTGGAAATCAAGTGAAATAGTCCAGGGAAAGAGCATAGCATAACAGGTCCCACCCACATAGTAAATATAAGATGAATGTTGACTATTTATTATATTGTTTCCAAATACAAAAGAGATTTGCTGGAGATGATGTTAATATAACAAGGGGTACCATTCTGGAGGAGGGGGACTTAAAAGGAACCCTGGTGATGGAAATGTTCTATGTCTTGTTAGGTGTGGTGGTTATACAGGGCTATGCATTTATACAAACTCACTGCACTCTGCATGTAAGGTCTGTCCGTTTCACTGTATGTAAGTTATAACTCAGTGAAGTAGTTCATACTTAAAAAAAGAGCCGTGAAGGCAAGGTGAGACTAGGCAAGTCAGTACAAATCAGTACAAATGGAGGAGGCAGGGCGGGCTTCCAGAGTGGCGTTAGAAGTTCTCAGTGATCAACAGAAACAGGCAAGCATTCCCCCTAAGTCTTCCAGCCAGGCTCCTGAGCCCCTCACCGGTTCTGTGAGCCCCTCACCGGTTCTGTGAGCCCCTCACCGGTTCTGTGAGCCCCTCACCGGTTCTGTGGGCCTGGCAAATTCTACAGGCTGTGGCCGTCATATCAGGTAAATACCATTCAGCAATGGGTCTTCAGAAAAAGCAAAAGTCCTATTTTTTGCTGAAATTATTTAGTGAAAGCACATCCACATATAGCTTTAGACTGAGACTACCTGGATTCAAGTCTTTGCTTCTCTGGTTTTGTTACACTGGGTAGTTCACTTCACATTCTGCAACTTCCTGTGTCCTCTGGCATAAAGGGTGAATATAGCGCCTTTTAGCAGTGTTGTCTTATTGAAGGGGAGGATGAGTGTAAAGTGTTTAGCATGTCGGGCATATGAGAGTACTATTTTCAATCACTTGCCGTGACAGTGGTTGTGATGGAGGAGGTGGAGGTGGTGGTAAGGAGGGGGCATTGGTGGAGGTGCGCTGGTGCTGGTGGTGATGGAGGCGGTGATGACGGGGGTGGCGATGGTTGGAAAGGTGGAGGAAGCAATGAAGCTTATATAGCAACATGTGCACTGACCCTTCGTTCCCAAATATAAATCAAACCACATTTTCACTCAACTGAAAACCGAGACGTTTCTCTCTCCAAGCTTACTACCCTTCAAGCTCTGTCTTCTGTTGCTCTGGTTCCCTGTGTTGCCCGCATATAGAATAGACTGAGGTGGCAACAAAGCAAGGAAGGGTATTCACGTGAAGAGAGGGATGGCAAAGCCTGGAGCTTCAGCCCTCTTCTTGTGAAGACCATTGATATCTGCACCTTTTGGCCCTGCCTAAGCTCAGGCGTGGTTTCTTACCCTCTTGGGGGTGCCCTATTCCTTCTGAGTGCAAGGAACTCTGGACAGAGCCCATACCTGCACCACCAGAAATAGCAATGTCAATGTCAGCTCGAGCTGAATGAGGATTTGCAGCAAATCGTGATGCTGCTGTGCGGTAGACCCCGACTTTATTCACACAGTGCAGAAGCAAGCCACATCCTGTGATCTGTCCTCTATATTTTCTTCCTCTAGAATATAATAAATTAAACATAGAATGAAATGCAAAAAGGTTACATTGAGACATATACTATTTGAGGGTTTAATTCATTTTTCTAGTGTATAAGACACAAGGCTATTAAATTTTTAAAGCAGTGATCTCCTAAACTCTCTACTTTATGAGGGCTTTCTTCATAAAGATAAATGGTTTCCTTGCCAAATCAAATGCAGATTTGAAACAAATTAAGTTAATGTTCAATGATACAAGGTAGAATGAATGGGGGAGCTGTTTTATTTTGCATTGTAATAACCATACACACCTAAATCAATAGCTGTGGAAAAAAGGCAATAATATCACGTAACTGCAGGAAATGAAATATAGTGGCCAAGCGGGGGGGAACAGACTGCAAAAAGAAAGGGTTTGTATTGGAATAATGACATTTCATTAAACAGGGAAGGAGGACTATTGAAGAGAAGTCCATAGCAGTAAATTCTGTTTCTTATAATAACACTTGAGACGAGTTAAAGTTGGCTGGGTATTGTGATAAAGGATAATGCTGTCGTCCTTCTGTGCATGGGGCTATAATTTTAGGTTTAAAGAAAACCTAGATATTAAAGAGCCAGTGCATGTTTTCAGAGGGCGTCCTCATTCTTTTCATCTTTTGCTTAATTTAGTACAAGGTCCAGTAATCTGTCTGAAAGATTGCAAGAGGACGGTAGCCTGAGGTTTTTTTTTTTTTTTGTAATTGCTCTTGAATGAAAGTCAACAGGTTTTTTTTTCTTCTTTCCTTCCTTCTTTCTTTTCTTCTTTCCTCCCTCCCTCCTTTTCTTTTAGTTCATAGTAGGCAGAGCAGGGACAGAGGGATTTGCTATTAATGAAAGCTGCTTTTCAACAGTTATTAGAGAAGGAGAAAGAGAAAGGGGAGACAGAGAGACATGTTCCATGCTGATATTTTTGACCATATACCTCTCTACCCATAGTCTCTAGCGTAGCTGCCAAGTAACTATCCTAGACGACCTAAACACCCTTTAGAGACGGGGCCCTGACTCAGGGATATCATGGTCTGAACCATTTTGAGTAAACCATTATCACCCCAGTCTTGCCCCGAGAGAGATGGTACAAGGCCCTCTCAGCTGCAGCCTCAAGTGGTGTGCTCTTGGATTGCCCTAGTACTTTGAAATCAGCCTTTGTTGCTATTGTCTTGTTGCTAAATCATGTCTGACTCTTTGCAACCCCATGGACTGTAGCCAGGCTGCCCTGTCCATGGAATCTTCAGGCAAGAATACTGGAGTGGCTGCCATTTAAAACTGGGGAGGAGCTTTTTTTGTTTCTCCTTGGATATCTTTCTGCCCTCTTCGCTGAAGGAGACAGATGCACCTTTTCTATCTGGTACCTGTGTGCCCACCTGGAACTGGGCCTATAGAGATGCCAGCAGGAAAAGCATCTCATTAGAGGGGTTGCCTTCTCCAGGAAGGCTTCCTTGTCCTCTCCAGCTGGATGAACTTGTGGCCTCTGTTGACAGTGCAGCTTTGGCATGGGAAGATAGTACACTATGCATTTTACTGTGTTATCCCAAGTAATTCTGCCTGTGTAATGGAAGGCACAATTGTACTCATTTCACATGCTGCCAAAGTAATGCTCAAAATTCTTCAAGCCAGTCTTCAACAGTATGTGAACCATGAACCTCCAGATGTTCAAGCTGGATTTAGAAAAGGCGGAGGAACCAGAGATCAAATTGCCAACATCCCCTGGATCATTGAAAAAGCAAGAGTTCCAGAAAAACATTACTTCTGCTTTATTGACTATGTCAAGGCCTTTGACTGTGTGGATCACAACAAACTGTGGAAAATTCTTAGAGAGGGGAATAGCAGACCACCTCACCTGCTTCCTGAGAAATCTGTAGGCAGGTCAGGAAGCAACAGTTAGAACTGGACATGGAACAACAGACTGGTTCCAAATTGGGAAAGGAGTACGTCAAGGCTGTATATTGTCACCCTGCTTATTTAACTTACATGCAGAGTACATCATGTGAAATGCCAGGCTGGATTAAACTCAAGCTGGAATCAAGATTGCTGGGAGAAATATCAATAACTTCAGATACGAAGATAACACCACCCTTATAGAAGAAAGCAAAGAAGAACTAAAGAGTCTCTTGATGAAATGAGAGGAGAATGAAAAAATTGGCTTAAAGTTAAACATTCAAAAATCTAATATCATGGTATCTGGTCCCATCATTTCATGGCAAATAGATGGGGAAACAATGGAAACAGTGACAAACTTTATATTTTTGGTCTCTAAAATCACTGCAGATGGTGACTGCAGCCATGAAATTATAAGACACCTACTCCTTGGAAGAAAAGCCATGACCAACCTAGACAGCATATTAAAAAGCAGAGATATTACTTTGCCATCAAAGGTCCGTCTAGTCAAGGCTATGGCTTTTCCAGTAAACACGTATGGATGTGAGAGTTAGACCATAAAGAAAGCTGAGCACTGAAGGATTGATGCTTTTGAACCGTGGTGTTGAAGAAGACTCTTGAGAGTCCCTTGGACTGCAAGGAGATCCAACCAGGCCATCAGTCCTGGGTGTTCATTGGAAGGCTGATGCTGAAGCTGAAACTCCAATACTTTGGCCGCCTGATGTGAAGAGCTGACTCACTGGAAAAGACCCTGATGCTGTGAAAGACTGAAGGCAGGAGGAGAAGGGGACGACAGAGGATGAGATGGTTGGATGGAATCACTGACTCAATTAGACATGAGTTTGAGTAAACTCTGGTAGCTGATGATGGACAGGGAGGCCTGACGTGCTGCAGTCATGGGCTCGCAAAGAGCTGGACATGACTGAGCGACTGAACTAAACACACAGGTTCTGGAAGATAAGCCACCCAAGTACAAGTAGATCTGTGATCCTAGTAGCACTGCAGTCTTGAGGAGTTCCCTTAAACTCTCTCTTCCTCAGCCTCCTCATCTGTAAAATGGTACCCAGCCCTCACGGATGTTGTCAGGATGAGGTAAGAGGTTACACATGCAGCAGTTAGCAATCTGGCATGCAGAATGTCTGATAACCAAGGACGTAAACAGAGCACGTTTAATTACCCACCGAGCCCGGCTCCTGGAATTCAGCTGCACAGTCATTCTGATCCTATATACTAAGATACTCCTCACAGTCCCAGTCTTGGAGAACCACCTGAAGCCGCTAGCCCTGAGAGGACTGGCAGGGGCCAGACACCAACAAGAGGAGACGAGGCTGTCAGCCCAGTGCCCGGGGCAGAGCAGGGCACGGGCACCCAGAGCAAACACAAGAGGAGGAAGCCTGAGGGAGCGTCAGTTTCCAGGCACAAGTCGGGGCACCGCTGAGAGAGTGTCGTTGCAAACTCTGCAGTGGCCTGTCGCTGGTGAGGGTGTATGCACGATATGTTGCCCCAGGTGCCCTTTACCCTTGCCTCCCTGCTGCCCCAACGGGCAGAGAAGTCTTTTCCATTCCATGTTGGTATGGCATTGCCTGGGTCTATGCTGGGGAGGGTAGTTCTCTAACTCTCCCAGTCTTCCAACTTGCCCACCCAAAGTCTTAGCTCCTCAGCACATTTGTGTCTGACACAACATGCATTGATCTAGTTCAGCATGTGACACGGAGCCCCTACCTGCCTTCTATCAAAAATCTACCACCTCCTAGCTGTGTGGCCACAGGAAAATAAATTGGCCTCTCTGAACCTTTGTTTTCTTGTGAATTAAGTGAAAATCAACATACTGATGATCTGAGGATTAAGTTAGGCGATACATGCAAAAGATCTAATGCTGTAGCTGGCAACTAACACATTGTTAACAAATGCTGTGCGTGCGTGCTAAGTTGTGTCTGACTCTTTGTGACCCTATGGACTGTAGCCCGCCAAGCTCCTCTGTCCATGGGATTCTCCAGGCAAGAATACTGGAGTGGGTTGTCGCGCCCTCCTCCAGAGGATCTTCCCAACCCAGGGATCGAATTCACATCTCTCATGTCTCCCGCATTGGCGGCAGGTTCTTAACCATGTGTCAGGTAAGCAAAGGGCCAGAATTCACCCTGCTCGGGAGAGGAGAGCTCATCCTCAGTGTCCTCAGCATGCTGTGTGTGCGACAGAAGAGCCTCACTTGATGGGCAACAGCCTAGGGCCTGGGATGTGAGCTCTGGAGCCAGGCACGTCCTGAGTGTGAGTGTCAGTGCCGTCCCCTCTGTCCGTGGCACCTTTGGTGCCTCGCTCTCATCATCTGTAAAATAAGAAGGCAGTCTTGCTCACAGGGTCAGGGTGAAGGTGAAACGGATTAATGTGGGTGGAAGGCTTGACTAGGGCTTAACACTTAGAAAAGTGTTCAGAGCCCAACCATGAAAACAAGCACTGTTATTCAGTACTTAGAACCACCACGTGGGAGTGACAAGAGTAAGGATCGTCATTCTGGAGAGAATGACCCCGATGCTCAGAAATGAAGCAAGGTATCCCGTTCCACCACCAGGTTGCACACTGAGACGGGGGCAGTTTTGGGTAAAACATGCACAGCCCCGTTAACCCTCCACGGCCTCTCATTAGTGAGCCGCCTCTGCTTGCCCCACGTTGCCATCCACTCCAGCTCTGAGTTCACGCGTTTTCCAGTGCCCTGGGTGCGTGCTCTCCTCCTCATTTTCTGATACGTCCCCTATGCCTCAGCCTGTCGTTCATTCCAGAAGTCTGCCCATGTCTCTACTCCACCCTGGTCTGGATGGGGGCCCTTGCCTCACGGCGCTGTCCGGGACTCCTCCTGCAGCTATGTTCCCCATGTTCTATAAGCCCCTCGCTTTCAGAGACCATCCCACTAACCATTCACTCTCTGATGGCTTGGCTGCTGAGCGCCTGATAAACACTGCTGCTGCTGCTGCTAGGTTGCCTCAGTCGTGTCCAACTCTGTGTGACCCCACAGACAGCAGCCCACCAGGCTCCCCCTTCCCTGAGATTCTCCAGGCAAGAACACTGGAGTGGGTCGCCATTTCCTTCTCCAACGCATGAAAGTGAAAAGTGAAAGTGAAGTCGCTTAGTCGTGTCTGACTCTTAGCGACCCCATGGACTGCAGCCCACCAGGCTCCTCCGTAGTTAGAGGAAAGAAGCAAAGGAGGAAGAACTGAAGAAAGTAAGGGTGCTCTCTTTGGTTGATAGTATTTAGAGTAATGTTGCTTTCCATTTTTTCCTAAAAAATTTAATGGGGCTGTCATCGTCATATAAAAAGCAGTTAATAACAATATGCGAAACCAGGATCTACTCTCAAGTTCTTCAGGCAGTGGAAAGATCAGGAGCTTCGTAGCTAGGAGACCCTGGCTTTGAATCTTGGTTCAGTGAATCACTCGTGTCATTGTATCAGTAGTAAGATAGGCATTCACGTTACCTGCCACGCAAGGCTGTTGTGAGAAGCTGGAAAGACTATGACAGGCATGGCGTGGCCCGTGCACGCTGTCTGCTGTGTTGCAGTGATGGCCTCATCATGGTGGGCATCACTGCTGCGTGACTTCTGTGGTTTGCATTAAGAGCAGACCTCTTTCCATCTCAGCAGACTGCGTTCTTCAAGGAACACACAGTTCTAACAAATTAGCAGCTCAGCCCTTCTCTCCAATCAGCAAAATTTCTTAAATATGTGCTGGGCTCTGCCCCGAGCAGAATTTGATACTCATTTCTGTGCTTGCGTGGAGAGGTTCATAATCCTAAATTTGGGAACTGGAAATCACACTGAGTACGTTGGCTAAAGAGCCAGGCTGAACTCATCATACAGAGCCCTTGTTCCAAGGAAACAGAAGACGGATGCTCCCAGGGGATGTGCATGGTCTGGCGTGGGCACTCCGTTTCTTCTTGCTGCTCTAACAAATCACCACAAACCTGGTGGCTTAAAACTGCGCAGATTCATTATGTGACAGTTCTGGAGGTCAGAAGTCTGAGGCAGATCTCACTGCACTAAAATCCAAGTGTCAGCTGGGCTGGGTTCCTCCTGGAGGCTCCAGGCAAGAATCGGTTTCTTGGTCTTTTCCAGCCTCTCAAGGCCTCCTGCATGCCTTGGCATCTGGCTGTCTTCCATCTGCAGAGCCAGCAAGGGCAGCTTTCTCGTGCCGTGTGCCTCGGCTCCAACTCTCCTTTCGTTTCTGGGGACCAGTGTGACGACATTGGAATAACTCATCTCCCCATCTCAAGATCCTTCAGATCACATCAGCAAAGTCCTCTCCTCCACGTAAGGCCATGCATTCATTGGTTCTGGAGTTCTTCACATGGACATCTGTGGGGTTCAGTCTTTTGTCTACCACTGATTCCTGGGGACCGACAAGGTCTCCCGACAAGGGGCCTCGAGTGGAGATTTGCTGATCTGCAGAGTGATCCACCAAAGGCTTTGACAAGCGTGGCTTATTTATAGGGAAACAAGAGGGAAATGTATCCATTTGAGTTTATTATCACACTTTCTGTAACAGGGCATTTTAATTTTAAATAGGAGGTGAGAATTATAGCGCTAATTGTACATTGTGCAAAGTGCCTGATCACTTGCACTATTTAGTCTCTATAATAACCCAGCAAAGCATTATTTTCATCCAGTTTAAAGACCTGTACCTGTTATATTGGACATCTGGAATCTGAACCCAAATCTGTCGAGCTTGAAAGCCCAGTCCTTTCCGATCGGGCACACAAATTCCTGGAAAAGAATCCCTCACTTTTTCCAAGGACTGGAGCTACTGGTCAGCAGTCTCGTTTCCCAGCCAGATGTGGACAGATGCAGACAAGGAGGTAGTCATGCCTTTTTTTTTTTCTGGAACACCAGCTGGGTGGGGAGGTCTGGGCTGGCAAGAACTCAGAGTCATCTGCTCTTTTCTGACTGCCCTTCCAGAAGCAAGCTGATGAAGGGGAAAGGATTTCCCCTCCAGCCTGACATCAAAGGTTCCGGTCAGGGGCTCCCTGGGCCAGGATGCTGTTAGCATGGGATATTAACCAAACACACTTCACCCCTGTGTTTGTCAGGGGTGGTTGTGTCTTTGACGCAGCCTCATTCCTTGGACTTAATTAAAACCCAGTTCCCTCTTTTATTCAATTTATGAGGCCTAGCCACAGGATTAAGCGATTACAGACAAAAAGCCCCATTTGTGAAACACTCCTAAACTCAAGCTGTTACGCTGCTTACTTGTACTCCATTAAATTAATAAGGAATGAATGGGCTGATCCATTATGAATAAAGCAGTGGGGAGTCTCTGCCCCGGCTCATACTTCCTGCTCCCTCCTTGGAGAACATTTGTGTAAAATGATTATGTTCATATTCATTCAATTGGAATTTTCTAAAAGTGGAATGCATAAATTACTCTAAAGACACAGAGTTTATCTTAAACATTAACTGCGAAGGGTGAATTAATACGACTATTATAAAACCATTAGCATTCAGCATATTTACCTACAGCTGCAGTATACCTAAACCAAATTCAGCCCACGATTGCCATTTGTGTTGGTTGATCAGGCGAGTTTATTTTAGCCCTCAGTTCATTTAAACTCATAACACACCCTTGAATATCCAATGTTTCCATTAGCTCCTTTCTTCAGGGGTTAACTTGGTTGGAAATTGACTTTTGTTGTTTCCTGATTTAACCACAAACCTCTACCCAGCTGTTATGACACCGCAGTGTTTCCAAATATCTGCCGTTTAACTCAAGATAGGAAAAAAGCGGCTAATTTTGTTCACACTTTGAGGCCCAGACAATTACCTGAGGAGTTCAGGAGACACAGTGAGGAGATGGGACCTCCAAGGATCTTCCACTGACCACTTACCCAGACTGTAGAGTGTGTGTATCATGGCTGCATGTGTAACAGGCTACATGTGTAAGACGGCTGCATGTTTAACAGGGCCACATGTGTAACAGGGCTTCATGTGTATCAGGCTGCATGTGTAACACGGCTATGTGTTTAACAGGGCCACATGTGTAAAAGGCTACATGTATAACAGGCTGCATATGTTACAAGGCTTCATGTGTAACGGCTTCATGTGTAAAAGGCTGCATGTGTAACAGGCTGCATGTATAACAGGGCTGCATGTGTAACATGCCTGCATGTGTAGCAGGCTGCATGTGTAACAGGTTGCATGTTAATAGGCTACATGTGTAACATGCCTGCATGTGTAGCAGGCTGCATGTGTAACATGGCCCCCTGTGTAACAGGCTACATATGTAATTTGGCCACCTGTATAACAGGCTGCATGTGTAACAGGCTATATGTGTAACATGGCTGCATGTGTAACAGGTTGCATATGTAACAGGGCTACATGTATAACAGGGCTACATGTGTAACATGGCAGCATGTGTAACATGGCCACACATGTAACATGCCCACATGTGTAACAGGTTGTGTGTGTAACAGACTGCATGTGTAACATGGCCACATGTGTAACAGGCTGCCTGTGTAACATGGATGCATATATAACAGGCTACATGTGTAACATGGCCAGTATGTAACATGGCTGCATGTGTAACATGGCTGCATGTGTAACAGGTTGCATGTGTAACAGGTTGCATGTGTAACAGGCTGCATTTGTAATAGATCACATGTGAAACAGGCTACATATGTAACAGAGCTCCATAGACGTCAAATCTTGCTATGATCCAGGATCTTCCTCCCTGTTAACTCTGGACATGTGGAGCTGAATGATTCCATTTTGGAGGCTATCCTGTAGGATATTTAGCAGCATCTGTGGTCCTATTCACCAGATACCAGTAACCATACCTGCCTCCCTCTCCAACAGTTGTGATACTATGCCCGTAGCTGAAAACCACAGCCTTAATTTTCTTACCAGGAGTCACTCTGCCTCTTTCCAACTTCTTTTTCTGACTCTAAACTGAAAGAAGATAGCCTCTGATGGACTTTTATAACCCTCCCAGAACCACCTGTTGTGGAGTATAAACCTCCTTGTCAACAGTTGCTTCCCTGTCCTTCCTCTGGTCGGGACATAGATCCCCACAGATCTTGGGAAGATGAACCATGCCTCACCCGAAAGCCACTCTCCTCTCTTTACCCTTGTCCTTTCCCTGCTCACAAATGAATTTCCCATTTCAGCCTTGAGTGGTAAAACAGAAGTGGTCAGAGGAGAATTTCCACAGGCTTTCCATCTACCCTGCCACCTCCATTTGCCCCTACACGCCCTGCCTTCCTCCTGAGTGTAACTAGGAAGTCCACTTGCTCCTAAACTCGTCATTGTCACCCAGATGGACTTGCTCAGGGCATGCCTCCATCCAAGAGCAGAGGTGTTGCCTTTCCCTGCTTGAGTGCACATGCACACACATTCCCCCAGAACTGCACCTGAGAGATGCCTGCTTGCGCGGTCCCCCAGCTGTCAGGAGGGAACTCAGCTGCCCTAAAATCCAGGCTGTGTTTTCAGCAGGGGGATACCAAGTTCCCTTCCTTTTGTGACAACAAAATCCATACCTCCTGCGCAATTGCTATCCCAGCTCCCTTCCCCTTTCCCTGAGGGCCTCCAGAGTCAGACCTAGTGGTTCTGAGCCAAACTCACAGGAGGGAAGGCGGGTGCCTGGTGCAGGCGTGGGTGGGAACGCAGACTCAAGGCAGGTGGAAGCTCTCGCCCAACAGCTCCTGTTTTCCTGGGGCTGGACTGTGGATCCCATCTGTTAACGGGGGGGTGCTATCCTTGTTGATGGAATGCCTGACGGAAATGTACAGGAGGTAAAACGTGCGGACTGACACTCACCCAGTGACAAAGGGCAGGAGGTACAACCCCAAGTGCCTGGGACCCGGTCTGTTGACTGACTCAGCACACTGCTCTCTCATTACCTTTGAATTACTACAGCCAGGTTGCAACCCATCGAAAACCAGCTCTTCGTGGCCAGGGCTGAGCCCTAGGTAACCGAATGCACTGAGCCATCTTCTTTGTACCGAGTTTTGACTCCCCTCCTTGCCGTATTTGCTTTCTCTCTTTCAGATAGTGTCATAAGCCGTTTCACCATTGGCAGGATTTGTCTTTCACTCGTTTGCCCCTTTCACCTCGTGGAGACAGCTGCTGCCATGCTTTGCATCTCATCAGCCTTTTAAGAAGGAGAGCGTGAGCCGGGTGGACGGATAGTCAGCGTGGCTTGTGGGCATGGTGCTTGCCTCGTTTGGTACTGAGGGAACGGGCCATGCCAGCTGCAGGTCTGTGCACCAGGGGCTTTGCAGTCAGGAAGCACAGGGTCAGGCCCCAGCGGACATCGTATTAGCTTCACGTACTTGGGCAAGTTACTTAAACTGTGAGTCTCAGTTTTCTCATCTATCAAAGAAACTCCGTTCTGTGAAAGTCTCTGTTGAGTGGTCCTGGCCCACCCTCTACACACAAAACTGAGGCCGTGAAGGCTGCCTCCTCCACGAGGCCCCTCACCTCCTCATCCCAGCCTGGTGGGAAGGATTAATGCATTCTTTCTTGAAAGGACTTACATGTACATATGGAATTGGCAAAAGTCTGGCTTTTTGGCCCAATTCCAAGTAAAACTAATCATCAGAAACTTCATGCAGATTTACGATTACTCTTTCCCTAACAGGGTGAGGCCTGAGCTGCTGAGACAGAATTAAGAAGGAGCTGCTGCAAGCAGAGAGGACGCAGGGCTTCACAAAGAGGCATTTTCAGACGGGGCCCCTGGTGTGGAGCTCTGCCTCCAGGCTGGCTGTAAATTAATATCAAACGCTAAAACGGCCTCACTCCCCTCTCCTACGATTGTGCTGATGGGCCCTCATGACTGGGCTACCAGCTTCCATATAGTGCTAATAAGGAGAGACGCATAGGATCTTCCTAATCTAGTGTGCTTAATCCAAGGCATCATTTAATTTTATGATGGCTGGTTTGTCTCAATTAAGCCAGATGTGTGCACTGAGCTCTTTCTCCTCGTGGATCCAGTGGAAATGGCATTGAGTGCTGAGCCCGCTCCAGAGCATCTTGCCATGTACTAATCATGAGATCTGTAACAAGCCATCTCCTTTCTCTGCAGCCCTGTTCCCCTTTTATAAAATGGCTGATTAGGGTCAGGACGGAAGATGCCAACTGCAAGCAGAAACAGTTTGCTACACACGCTGAAGAAACATTAAATCCACTACCAACACTAAAAAATTGGCAGAGTCCACATGCCAAATTTGAGTTTTGGCTTCTCTCAGAGAACTGGGGGATTGGGTCACGAGATCCACATTCCAAGAAGGTGGCAGCTGGGTGGCACTGATCATCGGGCCCTGCATTTCACTGGATCAAATGCTGGCTTTCTATATGTATATATATATATACACACACACACATATAATATTTTATGGCACCATTCATTATCAAAATATCCTTTCTCCATTGAATTACTTTCTTTATTTTTTTTCAAAAATCAATTTACCATATCTGTGTGGGTCTATCTGAACTCTCTATTTTGCTCCATTTGGTCTATGTGATTTTCCCTTAAATAGTACCTCATGCTTCAATTGCTATAGATTTATAGTAAGTCTCAAAATTGGGTAGAGTGATTTCTCCAACTTCATTTTTCTTTTACAAATTTGTTTTGATTATTTCAGCTCCTTTGCCTTTCCATAGATTTTTAGAATAAGTTTGTCTATAAAAAAGAAACAAACAAAATACTAGGATATTGATTAGAAAGTACATTGAACCTATCGATTAATTTGGGGAGAATTGACATTATACTGTATTGAGTCTCCCCATCCAATCCACGATCAAGAGATGTCTCCCCATTGATTTAGGTCTTCTTTTC
Organism: Madoqua kirkii; assembly: GCA_006408675.1. NCBI lineage: Eukaryota > Metazoa > Chordata > Mammalia > Artiodactyla > Bovidae > Madoqua > Madoqua kirkii. The sequence goes on along the minus strand of SJYC01048241.1, from coordinate 11,991 downwards.
TTTCTTTTTGTCAGCAGTTTGTAGTTTTCAGTACATAGGTCCTAAATGTGACTTTAAGGTTTATATCCAAGAATTTCACCTGTGGAGCTATTGCACATGGTATTATTTTTTTGGCTTGTTTTTCACATTCTGGCTTCAGGTCTCTTGCTAGTATGTATAAATACAATGGATTTTTACCTGTAATTTGTTTCCTGTAATTTTCCTAAATTAACATACTAGTACTAAGAGTTTATAGTGTTGTTGCTATTGTTTGTAAACTAATTGAAATTTTCTACAAATCCAATCCTGTCTTCTGAGGGATGGAGTGAGTTTTATGTCTTCCTTTATAATCCGTATGAATTTTATTTCCTCTGATTGCTCCTCTGATTGTTATACTTGCTAGAACTTCCACAGAAGTGCTGAATGGGAATGCTGAGACTCGATCTCCATGCCTTGCTCCGATCTTACCCCACTGAAGGAGAACGCCTGCAGTCTTTCACCATTAAGTGTGATGCTAACAGCACGTGTGTACACATTGAAAACCTCGTCAGACCGTGTTATACTTGTGCTTTCAACCATCAAGCACATTTTAAAAACTCAAAGGGAGAAGAAATCACCATTTTATTTATTAAGATATTTGTCATTTCCATTTTTCTTCATTTCTGATGCTTCAAGTCTCCACCTGTTATCATTATCTGTCTAAAGCACTTCAGCAATTCTTTAGAGCAGGACTAATGGCAACAAATTCTCTTAGTTTTCTTTCACCTGAGAACAACTGACCTTGTTTGCCTAGTTGGAGCATTAAAAGTCCTGTATGCAGGGAAACCCCTCAGTCTCGGAGAACCAAACTGGGGCAGCTGGTTTCCCCTTAGTGTCTACCTTTATTCACTGATTGAATATATCTATATTTTCATTGGTTGTAAAATTGTGAGGTGACGGTTCTTTTCTTCCAACCCTTTAAAAGTCCATTCTACATCCTCTGGCTTCCATGATTTCTGGAGCCATTCAAATTGTCATCCCTTACAAGTAATGGGCTGTTTCCCTCCATGAGTTTTCAAGATTTTTTTTCTTTATCTGTTTAAATAGTTTGATGATAATCTATCAGAGAGTATTTCATTTGGTTTATTCTGTTTGAAATTCATGAATCTGTAAATTTATATCTTTTCCTCAAATTTGGGAAGTTTTCAGCTATTATTTCTTCAAATTTTTTATTGTGTGTTTTTACTACACTGTTTTTCCTCTCCTCTGGGACTCCTGTAACACAAATATTAAACCTTTGCCATTGAACCAAGATCCATGAGGGTCTTTTCACTCTTTTTCTATCATTGCTGAGGTTGGGTAATTTTCATCAATCAGGTCCATCTAGTGATCCTCCTCTTTTAATCTCTACTGTGTTATAAAGTACATTCAATGAGGTGGGTTTTTTTTTTTAATTTAGGTTATTCTAAAATTTTCATTTTTATATATCTTCCATTTATTTTGTGAGGCATTCTATCATTCTATTCTTTTCAAAAGTGTGGGCTCTTACTCCTTGGGTCATTTTAATAATAGCTGTTTAAAGTCATCACTAATCCTAATATCTGTGTCATTTTGGCGTCGTTATTCTATTGATGATTAGATAGCGTCTCCAACTCAACGGACGAGAATCTGAGCAAACTCCAGGAAACAGTGGAGGACAGAGGAGCCTGGTGGGCCCCAGTCCATGAGGCCACAAAGGGCGCACACGACTCAGCCGCTGGACAGCAACAACCCTGCACATTATCTTTTCCCATGCAAGTTGACCTTTTCCTGGTTCTTTACTTGTCAGGTAAGGTTGGATTGTATGCTTGACATTTTGAATGTTAGGTTAGGAGTCGCTGAATGTTGTCTAAACCCCATAGGGAATGTTGACCCTTTCGGTTTACCAGAAAACCTATTCTGTTGGATGAAGCTGCAAATTCTCCCCAGACTTTTGTAGGTTGTGGTTTCAATCTTCAGTCCCCTTTTCAAAGCCTTTGCAGTGCTCTTTGAATTCATCTTGTGTGTATCCTAGCCGTGGGCTGTCTGGGACCGGAGTGGGGCTTCTCAATTCAGGTTTCAGAGTCTTTGGTGTGTTATTTGGGGTCAGAAACATCCACGCTCAGTGTGGGAGCGATTCTAGGAGTTTGTACACAATTCGGGTTGATTTTGCCAAGTTCCTCTCTCTCCTTAATGTCCCTGCTTCACCCCACTTTCCTGAGGCTTGCTATTTTAGTGCTCCACCAGAAAGCTAGGGTATTGTTTCCCTGCTCTTTCCCACAAGAGCATCCTCATCCACAAACCAAGTGGTGGAGAGACAGGGGAGGCAAAGAGCGATGGGAGTTCTCCACACCCTCTTGGGACCAGTTAGAGAGGAAGCCTCGTCTCCCTCCGAGTATCAGTGGTCTGAAGAGCCCTGGTTCCTTCACTAATGCTATACTGCCACCGCCGTTCCCTGATTACCTAGGCACTGGGGCTCAGGACAGTAGAGATTTATTTCAAAAGAGATGAATTTCCTGCTCCCTCTGAGCGTCCCTCTTCCTGCCCCTCAAGCCAGGGCTGGAGGGCTTCTTTTGGAGTTTCGTCTGCATGAATGACCACTTTGTGTTTTGAGCTGTCTTGAGTTCAGGCTGTGGGTTAGAGGAAGATAAAAAGCTGATAAACTCGCCAAAGTTTCAGAGACTCTGAATTCAGCTCTTTTTCAGCTACTGCTGCTTTCAGAGTCTTCCATTCGCTTCTCCAGGCATAACTTCCCCGTGCCTTCCACTGAGCTTCTACGGCTTCATTCAGTGGAGGAGACAGGCTGGAGGAATGCGTGTCCATCCTGGAACTGAAACCCTCGCCGCCTGTGTTTTCAGGTCTATCCTTGGAGATGTATATTACCAAGGACAGAATTTGGGTAGGGACGTCAGATTGAGACAGAAGTTTTCTCTGACACGCGTGTAAACAGACATGCCCGTTGGCTTCTCTTGAGTCTCACTTCCCCGCCTTGCTAAGTGGGAAGTCAATGCATGCCCCTGATGTCCAGTTCCAGAAGGTAATGTGCTAAGTGCCTGGCATAGACCAGGTGCTTCATTTCTATCCATTTATAGCCCTGGTGGCTCAGACCGTAAAGCATCTGCCTGCAGTTCTGGAGACCCAGCTTTGATCCCTGGGTCAGGAAGATTCCCTGGAAAAGAAAATGGCAACCCATTCCAGTACTCTTACCTGGAAAATCTCATGGATAGAGGAGGCTGGTAGGCTACAGTCCATGGGGTTGCAAAGAGTCGGACATGACTGAACCGACTTTACTTACTCACTTATAGCCTTCTCTCCTCTTCTTTCCCCTCCAGAGCTGCTCTCCTGGAGGCATGGTGGGGGAAATATTTGGAGTGTGAAGAGCCTATTCAATCTGATTTTGCCACACCTTGTGACCAGAAGTGGTTAGAAGGGGAAAAGCTGCATAAGCTTCAGGCAACATTAAACGTGAGAATCTATGTTTCTATGCAAACAGGGCATGAAGAGTTTTAAAAAACAGCATAAAGGCATCAAGGGAGAAAGGCTGAGATGCTTCTGTTCTGATTAATAAATATGTCATTAGAAGATTTGTATTAATATACCACCATTGCTATTGACATTTCATTATAAATGCTTTAGATATGACATCAAGAAATTACAATATACATATTTAAAAGCCTAGCCTTAAATTTTCAGCACTGGAGATAAAGTGGGATATAATAGGATCTGATCAATCATTTAGCTGACTTTTAAAAAAAAGGCAACCATTACTCTTAGGAGGCGGCACAGGAGTGGTGTATTTTAATAAACAAAAATGCTATGAGAATCTTAAGTTGAAGTGTCCAAAAGCTAAACGGAAATCCTGCAGGGTTAAGATAGAGCCTTACCCAACCGGCAAGACCGCTTTTGTTAAGGACCATTCTCGAAGCAGCACCATGCACTCCGGGCTGTTTTCAGGGTTGAGTGCAAGGTGGAGCGTTTGGCACGTGGTCTTCCTTCACTCTGAGATCCAGGGGGGATGTGTTCTCGGGTTTCAGTAAAAGCCAGGGCTGGGCATCTCCTGAGTGGCCACCCATCCACCTTCATCACCTCTGTGAATCACGCTGGCTGCCACAGTGCTCAGATCCAGATTCACAGCCCGCCTCTGTTCAGGAGACCAGAATGCACGGCATGCATTTATGCACTCCGTGTGCTGGCCTTGGTGCCGGCTTTGCTTGTTTGCTTGTTTGTCGGGAGCACACATGTCACTCACCCTATTTGAGAAGCAGAGACTTGGGGAAGAACTGCTCTCCTGATCTCTCGTCTCGCCCCTCCTCACAGCTGCCAGGATGATTGTCTACAGAATCTGTCTGAGCCTGTCATGCTTCTGCGGAGAAAGTCTTCATTATCCCCCTGCTGTTCAAGACTCTGGGAGCCAGAGGGGTGCAGCAGTTGGGAGTGTGTACGCGAGCTGCCCCAGCCAAGCTTCCGATCCAGATCCACCCCAGCGTGCCTCGGGAAGCTGAGCCAACTCCTGGAGTTAAGGCTGTGGTCCCTCTAGCATCTTCTCCCACGTGTCCTTTTAGCTTAGGTCTGCCTGGGATATTCCAGCCCATCCCAACCTGAGTATTCTTTTCTCCTTGTACAGCCATATGATATTTCCTCCCCCTCAAATTCCCACAAACTGTTTCTCCCACCAAAAAGGCCCTCCTCTGCTCCAGTTCAAAACACTGAAGCTGGTCTTCGAGTGATAACTTGCACACTCTCCAGTGATCTGGAATCTCCTCTTTCCTCACTCTTTTCTGTAACAGTTTGTCTCTGCAATTCCTCTACTAATACATTTATCTTATTAATTTGATAAACATTTGGTTACCATTTCCAGCTATACAAGGGTTAGATAAATTTGGGAGGCGGATGTTAAAACATTAAAATGAAACACATTATTTTGCTCCTGATAGAGCTTTACAGTCACGAAGGAGAAAGGCAAAAATGCTTAAATTTGGAGTCCAGGAGAGAATCTAAACGCCATGATGAAACAGTGTCCCAGGGTTCAGACGGCTCTCTCTGCTCTTCTTACACACTAGCTGACTTTCTTTTCTCCTTAACTGTGGGTTCCCATTTCTCTGGGGAAGATGAAGATAATGGTAAAGACGACAAGGTGTTTGTTGCCAATCGCTTTGCACCAGACACTGTACTAAATGCTTTACAGCTAAATGCTTTACCTTGGCTGCCCATTAGAAATTATTGAGGAGCCTTTAAACATCCCAGTGGGCACTGCCACCTATGAAAACAGGACCCAGGCATCTGTATTTTCAAAGTTCCCCAAGCAACTGCAATATGCAACTAAAGTTGAGACCCACCGCTTGTCATGCATTATATCAATGTTTCCCAGATTATCTGGTTTACAACTATCATCTGGAATATTTGTTTAAAATAAACACACAAAGAAAACCCACATCTTGAGTCCCAAAGCCACTGCCTCAGAATTTCCACAAGAGGGGCCTGAGAAACTGTATTTTTAACAATCATTCCAGGTGATACTTACCATTAAGGAACTTGAAAACAAAAGCTATACTGTATCATGTTACTTACACAAGTTATTTTACTTAGGTGCTACTAATAGTACAGCTTTACAAGTAAGAACACCGAGGGGCAGAAAAGTTAAAGCGGTAGCCCTAGTCACACAGAGTCTGGATGTGAACGCGGGTGGTCTTCCATCAGTGCCTACATCCCTATGGCCACTAGACTGGGCTGGGGAACACTGAGGTTGAATGAGGACAGACGTCTGGGTGGGAAACTTTGCAACTTTTCAAGGGCAGGGCCAAGTCTTATTCACCCTGCACTCCCCACACTGAGCAGATTGCCCAAGACCTCAGAGGCACCGAATGTTTGATAGACAAACTAAAGAAGTCATTGATAGGCTATGATACAGCTAGCCTCTCTTGGATATACTGACCTCAGCTGAAGGTCAAAATACAACCTTTAGACAGAAGGACATGGAACATAACTTCTTCATCTGAGGCTTGGAAAAGTCCGTCCCTTTGCCATGTGACTTGAGGCCAACGTTTAGCTTGCCTACCCCCAAATCTATAAAATCTGAGAAAGGCCATTCATCTACTTCCCCGGGGAACATTTTGGAAATCTCAAGTTGTGTACAGACACCAAACAATGACACAAATGTGTGCCAAGGGCGGGCTGTGCTGCCGACTCTCCCACACATGTGACGCTCGTCGCTAAATGGCTCATCAGGACCATTGTTGCGAAACCAGCTCACCCACCCTATGATTTCCGCAAGTTCTAGAGAACATCTTGTAACTGATCATTGAGTTTCAGTCCCCATCTATCTGCACTGTCTGGGGAGACTTCATGGGAGGAGACACAGATGAGCTGCTTTGAAATGTGCTGGAAATAACAGGTCCAGAGCTTTGGACTCAAATCCCAAGAGGGTTAACCTCCAGGCTAGGCACTTCACCATGCAGATCTCAGCATGTTTATCTGTAAAACCCTGATGCCAGCAGCAGTGAGCTCTTGGGCGTGTGTGAGAATCAAACACGATGTCTGTGAGGCACTTAATGGTGCCTGGCACATAGTCAAAATGAAACCAGTGGCTGCCACTGTCACTGAATGATCATCATCATTTGATTCCTGCAGAAAGAACCTGGACCATCTGGACTCGCTTGGGGAACTCGATGTACTTCCAGCATTCTCGGAAGAGGACCCTCTCCACCAGCCCTAAACTACTACCACCACTGCCTACTCCCATATATGCGTACCTCAGAAGATCAGGATTTCCTGAGTTCTGTGTGGATAGGATCAGTTGAGGCTGTGCTGGGTAGCTGTCAGCTATAAAGTAACCAAAAATGGGACACAAGGAAGGGAGGTTACTTCCTGTCCATGTCTAATGCACTTAGAGGGAAACGGAAATCAGAAGCACCACCCCACTTACCCCATCTACTTTTCCTCCCCTTGGATCGTCCAGATCCAGGCATATAGGACTTCCTGATGTCTTTAAACTCTGTGCTCATTTCCACAAAACGTCTCTGTTCTTGCTCCTCTCTCTTTCTGGAAGACTCTACCCACACATCTCCAAATGACTGACTTTTTCTCCTCAAGGTTTCTCCTGAAATCCTAACTTTTAGGAAAAGTTGGGAGTTCCACCAACCCAGAGTTGCATCACCAGCCCAAAGCTGCATCTCATCCCATTCTTGGTTCGACCAAACACTATCATGTAGCTATAATCTTCAAATGGTGCATCACTATCTCCTATCTTGAGGTTATTTATTTTCTCCTATCACTAAAATAAAACTACCACAAGGGTGGAAACCCCTGGTTTATACACCATGGTACTTCCTATACATAATGGACTCCCCAGCTCATAACTGGTGCTCATAATATCTGCTGAATGAATGAAAAAGTGTTCATTTCCCTGGCACACATGTTATATGCTACCCCAATTTGTAGTTTTTTGAAATTAAATATTTGCCTTCAGATGGACATAATGGAAGGAAAATATAGCCTGGTTCAGTGTTCACTCATCACATAGGACCTGAGCACCCACCTACACACACTAAAATCTTTACCAGGGATGACAACATCATGCCTGCCCTCAGAAACTCACAGAAGACGGGGAGGCAGCTGTGAATCGATATTATTGACCCCGACCATGTATTAGGCACTGTCCTAAATGGTTTAGGTGGATTAACTCTGGAAAATACTGTGAATAGCCTTTGAGGAGAGCACTGCTATTATCTTCACTTTACTGAGAACACTGAAGCCCAAACACAGTAAATAACTTGATCAAGATCTGACAGTGAGCCACCGAGACAGAGGCTTAGCATCCAGAAACCCAACTTTAAATCCCTTGCTCTGAAGCTCTCCACATCGTGCTCCATTGAGGGATGGGCAGGTTCCTGGGAGGGCAAAGATTCCTTGCAGGAACCTGTAAGGTTTTCAGAGGGGTCAATCCAGGGTGTGTAGGCGTAGGCTGCCTGCAAAGGTGGCCACCAAGAATCCCTCCCACCCACCTGAGCACACGCCGCTGTTTGCATCAAGGGCTGCACTGTAGTTTCCCTCCCCTGCAGTCTGGGCTGGCCAGTGTCTCGCTCTGACCAATGCAATGTGGCACAGAGGTATGTTAAAGTCTGGAATCAGGCACTGAAGAGGCCTGGAAGTGTCCACTGTCACTTTCTTGGGATCCAACTGCCGTGCATAAAAGGTCAGCCTGGACGCCTGTATGACCCCCAGATGAATGAGTCACTTGACAGCAACATCAGCTGGTACAGAGACAAGCCACTCCCCCAACCCTTGCTGAAATCGCGGTGCTGTGAGCCAATGCATGGTGCTGTGTTAAGCCACTCTATTTTAGGATGGTTCACTGCACAATAACAGGTAACTGAAACCTGGAGAAAGTTTCTGCCTCAGCCAAAGCCTGTGAACAGAGAGACTCCGCCTTGAACTAAGTACAAGTGGTGTAACTGGAGGCTGTAACATTAGCTCTCACATTTCACGGAGGGTTGCCTTAAAGGCAAGCGGGGTCTGTAGTGGACTCTTCAGCTCTTTTCTCTTCTCCCCTCACATCTGCATGGTGTGTGGAAGCATTCATGCTGTGCCAATGGCCACCCTGAATCACGGATACTGAACGGCATCTGTGCCAAATTGGTTGCACCCAGAATCAAGATGGTGGTTGGCTGGACCAACCAAGATGATGAAGAAGTTTTTTTAAAGGGAAAGCATATTCTTTCTTTCTTCACCTTGGATTCTGAAACTCTCAGCTGGTGCTCTCGGTACACAATCACCGTGATCCTGGTTAACTGATCCATAATGCACACTAGAGCAAGGGCTACAGAGTGGTTACTTCACTGAGGACTATCACGCACGGCAGTTTTCAACCGGCAGTAGAGGCCCTAGTGCTCACACAGCTTTAAAAAATCAGTCCTAACAGCGGCCTCACCTAGCCTTCCCGTGAAAGCCAAATGGTTCAAAACTACACTAAATTATCCTTATTGGTTGAACTAATTCAGAGTCATAAACCAGAGCTTAAAAATCTTCTGTCGTGTGGGTCTGTCCAATCCCTCTCAAGTTCATGTAAATGCTAGTATACAAAAGTGCCAATCGGGCAAACGCAGATCAACATGTAAAAATTCACTCACAATGTTACATCCACACCCCCTTCGCTCTGGCCACTTCCCAGTGAGGGGTGGCCAAGGGAAGTTCCGATCAGGGAAACGAAACTGAAGAAGTCTGCAGAATAGGGACACTGGGAAACCTTTGATTTTGGAGGTAAAAAAGGACCTCTTCTGGGAGTGTGACCCTTCACCTTTCTTCATTCTGCAAAGTCTAGAGGATGATGGTGAGGAAAGAGAGAAAAGGTCTAGATATCTGTTGGCACATTCTGCTCTGAAAAGCTAACCACCAGACTTTCTGTTACACAGGACAAATTAGCCCTTCATCACTTCAAATCCAGAGGTCTTATTTCTTGTACCTGAAGGGATTTTTTAATGATGCCGTCTATGGGTTCGCACGAGTTGGATACGACTGAAGCGACTTAGCAGCAGCAGCAGAGCTTCTGTGATTCCCTAACCCAGAAAATGGCAATGGAGGTGCCTTCCCTGTAGCGATTTCTGCAAGCAGTGAATGAGATGATAGGAAGGGAAGTTACTAGCCAATAGGAATGCAGCTGTTGGCACTGTCCTTTTAGCTAAGGTATTGAGAGCTGTCATCATCTTTATGTTTTATTTCAGTGTCCTGTTGTTCTGATTGCCTTTCCAAATACTTAGCACTTGTTTCATCTTAGTTGGGGGAGGAGTGTGGAGAATGGGGGTTGATGAGAAGAAGGAAGAAAAGATTTATTATCAATTTATTAGAATCTGATACAACTTCTGATTTTTCTAATCTTTTTTGTTAATACTTCTCTTTTCTTGTTATTATATACATCATTGAGCGTATATACATGTGTGTAAAGTGTATACACATGTTTATATATATATGTATGTATTTGTTTATACTTACATTTGCACACACACACACACAGTGAGTATGGTGTGGCTGAGGTCACTAGTAAAATCTCCAAAGTGTGTGCTTTTTTAAGCATCTTTGAGAGTGTGTTGAAGACTGTTGTCAAATTCAAATTTTCTGCCTACTTCACTGAAGGTTGGAAATAATTTGTATTTCTGAAACCTTTTAATTGACCCATGTAAGCCATACAATTTTGCTCTCTGAAGCACAATGTGATGGTATATGGACTGAATGATGAGCTGACCAAAGAAGACATTTGCTTGTTTTATTTTAAACAGCAAATGGGAAAATAAACTTGACTTTGGGGAGACTATTTTATTAGATTTCAGGGTAATGTTATTAGCAGGCAGAAAATTCCTTTTGGCTTCCGAACGCTCTTAATCCAACTCTGGGACTATATTACATTCCTAAGGTATTTTTCATTGTTCTCAATACACTGAAATCATTGACTCCAACTTGTAAAGCCATAAAATATTTGCAGTTATTTTCAAGTAACAGTACCAGAAAGACTGCATCATGCTGGGTTAATACTTGTTTTATTTTATTTGGTTTCATTTTATTTTTCCCAGAAAGTGGAGTCTGAGATAAACCCAAGCTCCAGCTCCAGGAGACGTCACACAACATGCCCTCATATTCATTTAGCACTGTGTGTGGAAGATTCATGGGAGGTCTTCTGAGAAAATGAGCCATACGCCCTTCAGGGACCCAGTGAAACATCTGACAGTGTGGTCGAAAAGCCACCTGGCTCCCCGGGGATCATCGGTCTCAACCATTTCCAAGGGAAACCAAGAGCCCTGTGTCACTTGGACCAGTTCCCTGCCCCTGAATTCAGTTATTGCCCCGGCCAACCAGGAAGTCAGTTATTGGTCACATTTTGTATTCCCAGAGCTTAAGGCATTTTGATAATTCCCGAAGGAAAAATCAAAATAGATCTGGCGTTGTCGAAAACTCAAGTATTCTTGGTGGAACTGCAGAGACCAAGAGTATTTCAAGTCATCACGTCGTAATGCCCTTTGGACCAGCTGCTGTCATTCTCTTTTGGTTTCCTGTTCCTGGAAGCCTGCTTTCTAGACTGTTTTGATTAAACCCAGTCTGGGGTGTCAGATTCTTAGCACATCCTCCGCCATATTTTATGATAGATCTCATTCAATTTCCCAGGCAGGGTGGCAAGCTTTATTGCTTAACAAACATTGCATCTACTCGGCCATAATTTATATCTGAATGGGTTTATTATAGGCGTTGCATTTCATTCATTGTGCAGCTAATTCCATAACATGCTGCCTGCTTTCCCTATGGCGGTTTGGCCATTATCAGCTTCCAAGACAATTGACTCTTTCCCTTGCAGTTTCACAAAATGGTTTATGAATATGTAATACAAACTGTGTTAACAAGGCAAATATACTTCATTTCTTTTATGGCTGTTCCCAGGCTGTGGCTGGGAAGAACAGGCATAACAATGTGTCTCACTTAGAGTGTGTTGTGCCCTTAATGGCGAAATGCACTCTCCTTAGCGGTTCCCTTTGAAGGCCTGTATTGTCTTTGAGCGAGCCACGCGCTGTTGTGCGGTTCCGTGTGAAATGAGCCCCAGTCGACCTCCCATGGATTCAATTATCTTCTCTACACGGATGGCACACGCTTCCCCTTGCCTCCCTCAAGCTCGCTCTCCTAGTGTGGTCCTCCGTGGCGTTCTCACTGTAAAATAGCTCCATTTGGGCGCCCCGCCGTCATGGTGGGAACAGAATTGCTCATTTTCCGCATATGGCTCTTTCCCCTTGTACCTTTCCCTCTGACCTTCACGCCCCAGTGCAGTTCTAGACTCAGGGCTTGTCCAGCTGGGCTGCCGTCTATGAGGTTGCACAGAGTTGGATACGACTGAGGCGACTTAGCAGCAGCAGCAGCAGCAGCTGAGTGGGAGATTCTCTGATCAGGCTCCGCTCATGAGACAGAGAGCTCATCTGGTCAGTAGGTGCTTTTATTAATAACTCCAAGGTGACCCACCTGGATCTTGGCATCTGATTGACAATT
>SJYC01048240.1:0-10182 GCA_006408675.1 Madoqua kirkii | reverse complement strand
AACTTAGCAGCAGCAGCAGCAGCAGCTGAGTGGGAGATTCTCTGATCAGGCTCCGCTCATGAGACAGAGAGCTCATCTGGTCAGTAGGTGCTTTTATTAATAACTCCAAGGTGACCCACCTGGATCTTGGCATCTGATTGACAATTTCAAGATGGAGACTTATAAAGAGTGTGAAATGTACACTTTATTGGACACGCATCATGCCAGGGCTTTTCCCCTGCAATATCCACTTTAAAGGTTTTACTCTCATTCACAGATGAGGAATTTGAGGCCCCATGAACTTAAGCAACACTACTAATGAAGAGTCAAAGTGAGGCAGAAACTCCTCTAAACACATGATTCCCTCCTGCACAGATTTCAAACCTACCCACTCAGGTCTACCTCTACCACCACGGCAGGCTGACGTAGCATCAGATTCCACCTGGGGTATCGGGGCGAGTCCTCCTCTGCTCTCCCACATCTATTCCTATCTCCCTCCCCAGCTCACACTCCCCTCGCAGAAGGGATGTCTCCTCTACAGAAGCACAGTCCAGCAGAACTTCTCCAGTGCCGAACGTGTTCTCTCTGTGTTCTGTCTGGGTTTTGTAGCGACTAGCTGCATGGGGCTACTGAGCATGGGCTACTGTCACTAAGAAGCTGAATTTTCTAAACTAATTTTTATCAATTTAAATTGACATAGGTACACATAATGGCTACTGCATTGGAAAACACAGATCAAAAGTATAAAGCTGACCTATTTCCCTGTGAGTTAACACTATTGAGAAAGTTCTCGTTTCATAAGAACCCAAATCCCTCAGCTGGTTTACAGAGACTCCGCCCAACCCAGCAGCCCGTTTCCGGGTGGAGTTTGCATTGTGTCCTCCTCACACTGTGAACCAGGCCCTCTGGCCTCCTTCCCTCCCTGACCTGTGCCCTCTTCCTTCCCTGGTTGGGGCCCTCCCACAGAGAACACGCTCCATGTGGAATCTCCTCCCCACCCACACAGCCCCAAGTCACCAACGTCCTTCTCCCCAGGGAACCCCAAGGCATCTTCCCCAAGCAACAGCATTTGGGACCTCGACTGGACCTTTTACAACACTCAGTTTTCCTCCTTGCCATCACTCCTCACTTTGTGCACTGATATCTGTAGCCTTCTGATTTCCTGGTTAAAGTGTTAGTTTCCTTGTGCTGTTTAACAAGGCATCACAAACTTAGTGGCTTAAAACCACGCATATTTATTTGCTGATAGTTCCAGAGGTCAGAAATCCAAGATCACCTTCCCTGGGATAAAGTCAGGCATCAGCAGGGCTGTGTTCCTTCTGGGGGCGCCAGGAGGGAATCCGCTTCTTTGCCTCCTCCAGCTTCTGGAAGACATCTGCACTCCTGGGCTCGTGGTCCCTTCTTGCATCTTCAAAACCTCCTGACTCTTCTTCCCTCTCCTCCATGTTGAGGATGCTTGTGACTACCCTGGGCCCACCTCGGTGATTCAGGATGAATATGCAGATCCTTCACATCTCTCAAGTCTCTTTTGCCGCATAAGCCCTGGTTCCAGGGATCAGGACGTGGACATCGTCAGGTGTCCACCAGTCTGCCTGTTGCACTCCCCAGCTAGTTGATAAACTCTGTGTCAGCAGGGACCTCTCCTCATTGCCAAGGACAGTATCTGGCCCGCTGTTGGAGACAGAGACAGAGATTGTGTGTGTGTGAGTATGCGTATGAATGAATGAACAAATGATAGAATTCCTCTATCAGAAAGAAACCACCTTGCTGGAAAATCCATAACAGCTTATTAAGCATCCATTTAACTTAAATATTTTTGGAAACTACAATTGCCCCTCATGTTAAACCAAGTACAAACTACAGCTAGCAACAACCCTCCCTTCTCATCAGGTATTGCCTGCCTCCTTGTGCCGTTCCACCAGGCTTGGTCACCTTCACCTCCTGCCCCTCATAGCCCACAGCTTTTCGTGTTGAACTGATTGTCTCCTTGAATTAGAGGAGAGATGCCACTTGAACAGAAACCCAGGTAAATCAAGACAAATACGTTGACAGCACCCACAGTGTTTGGTCTGATTCCAGATCAGCACTATCAACAACTTATTTATGTTGTCCCTGAGGATTCTGAGTGGGAACAGCATTCATTAAAAGGTATGCTGCCTCTGCCACTGTTCAGTTCATGGGTTCATATGCATGTGAGCACACACAGACACACACACACACACACACACACACTTCTGTATAATCTATTTTTAAAAGACAGAACAAAAATATGCTGGCAGCTGTTGCCTCAATCACTGAATTTCCAAAATGTATGCTTTTTTCCCCCATAAACTGCATACTTTCAGAATACTTTTGATCTGGACAGGCATTGTTTGAAATCACCTAATCCAATGCCCAAATGTCTTGTTTCAGGTAAAGAAACTAAGATCCAGAGCAGGGAACTGGCTTGTCCCAGGCCTGTCAAGGTGTAGATGGCAGAATGGATGACTTGACTCCTAGTTCAGTGCTTCGAACGATCACACGCTCTAGAAACATTTCTCAGGATTTTGTTTCCTAGGATTCCTATACCCTGACCTGGCTGAGAATTCGGATTTAGAGTGGAGTAAAGCCAGATGAAAACCCTGGCACTACATACGTGCTGTGAATGCGACATACACACACACACACACACACACACACTTCTGTATAATCTATTTTTAAAAGACAGAACAAAAATATGCTGGCAGCTGTTGCCTCAATCACTGAATTTCCAAAATGTATGCTTTTTTCCCCCATAAACTGCATACTTTCAGAATACTTTTGATCTGGACAGGCATTGTTTGAAATCACCTAATCCAATGCCCAAATGTCTTGTTTCAGGTAAAGAAACTAAGATCCAGAGCAGGGAACTGGCTTGTCCCAGGCCTGTCAAGGTGTAGATGGCAGAATGGATGACTTGACTCCTAGTTCAGTGCTTCGAACGATCACACGCTCTAGAAACATTTCTCAGGATTTTGTTTCCTAGGATTCCTATACCCTGACCTGGCTGAGAATTCGGATTTAGAGTGGAGTAAAGCCAGATGAAAACCCTGGCACTACATACGTGCTGTGAATGCGACACCGGCCAAGTTAACATCTCGGACCACTTGTTCCTCGTGAGTAAAGGACAGGGAAGGAGCGGGAGGATATCAGCTCTCTTCCGCGACTGCTGTAGGGATCGAAGCAGACAGGACTCGAGACGCCACCTTCGCTTTCGCTGTCACACTGACTCCGCAGTCCCCATCCCTCCTTGCCTCTCCCCTCCCTTTTGTGTCTGCTTCTATGAAGATGTGTTCTTCTCGCAACACTTTGTCCACTCATGCAACCAGCCCTTATCAACATGCCCATGAGTCAGACACCCTTCAGGCCCCGAAGGAGAAGGGTGGGAAGACACTGCCCAGGACCTCACAGGGCCTGGGGTGCAGAGACATGTCCACGGAGGGGACAGAGTGGCTGACCGGCCAGGGTGACTTGCGGGCACAGGCGACCAGAGAAGGGAGCCATGCCAGGATTTGGCACAGGAAAGATATCTTGCAGAAGATGTGGAGGAAAGGGAACCCTCCTACACTGTTGTTAATGCAAACTGGTGCAGCCACTAGGGGGAACAGTATGGGGATTCCTTAGAGAACCAGAAACAGAGCTACCATATGACCCAGCGTCCCACTCCTGGGCATCTATCCAGAGAAAACTCGAACTTGCAAAGACACATGCACCTCAGGGTTTACTGCAGCACTATTTACAATAGCCAGGAGATGGAAGCGACCTGAATGCCCACCAGCAGAGGAGAGGATAAAGATGTGGTGCATGCATACAGTGGGATATTACTCAGCCATAAAAAGAATGGAAGAATGCCATCTGCAGCGACATGGATGGACCTGGAGATTATCACACTCAGTGAAGTGAGTCAGACGCAGAAAGACAAGTATTAAATAATGTCACTTACATGTGGAATCAAAAAAGTAATACAGAGACACTCACAAACATAGAAAACAAGCTTACAGTGGTCAAAGAAGAAAGGAGAAGGGAGAGATAAATTAGGAGGTTGACATTAACATTACATACACACTACCATATATGAAATAGATGTATAGCATGCAGAATTACATTCAATGTTCTGTAATAAACTATAATGGAAAAAAATTGAAAAACAATATACAACTGAATCATTTTCCTGTATATCTGAAGCCAACACAACACTATAGGTCAACCATCGTTCAATTTTCTTTTAAAAGATGAAGAAAGAACGACATCTCAGAGGAAGAAGTGACGTCGAAGCCAAAACCTAAGTGATGTTGGGAAGTCAGAGACGAGTAACTGACGAGAGTCCCAGCAGAAGGACAAGCATGAGCCAAAGCCAGGAGGCCAGCAGCGGCTCACGGGGAGCCCAGAGGCCAGCCTGGGCCTCGGGCTGGGGGGGCGCCTGAACCGTGAGACTCGCGGGCCCAGCAGGGGTGGGTGAGGCAGCACCGAGAGAGGCCAGGCAGAGGGGAGGCAGAGGAGCCCTCCAAGGCTGCTTATTCCAGGGCGGGGCTGCAGGACACACCGGAAACAGGGCAGAGTGGCCCTTTGTATTCCAGCGGGAGAGCAGAGCGCGAGGCTGTGGCTGGGCTGCGGGGGTGAGGCTCTCGCAGCAGACAGGGGCTCCCAGACAAGAGAGGGTGAGGGGCCCTCAGCCGCAGACACTGGGAGACACCAGGGATTTTCAGTTGAGTCCAGCCCACCAGCTGCTGTGGGGCTTTACAAGGATCCTTGAGATTTAGCCTCACCGGGCCCTGACGTCAGCACTCACAGAGTCAGGAATGCGGGGTCTTCAATAAAAGTGCAGGCAATGGGCCCAGGGGGAGCCCTGGCTCAAATGAGCTTTTATATTTTTATGTGGAATGTAATCACGTTTGGTCATGATCGAGGCCGCCCCGTTCCTGCCATTAGAGCGTTTATCGTTCTAAGGGGGATACGCGTCTTTGGCGATGCGTGCTTGCAGCTGAAAGCAATAGGGCCTGCTGCTTCCAGGAGCCACTGCAAAACCCCGAAGAACACAGAGCTTGCGTGGACGAGCATTGTTGCCCTTGAGAGGGCGGTCGAGAGGACTGGCTTCAGGCCCAGAAGAGGCCAGGCCCAGGCAGAGTCCTCTCAGGAGGGACTCTTGGGCTTGGAGGTTTTCCCCAGCTGCTCCCCGGTGTCACATCACAGAAGGAACACCTGCCCAACGTGTGTAGCTCTAGGTCCTTTACTCAACAGATATATAAATTCAAAACTCTATAAGGTGGTTCCCACTCAACAGACCCACTTTCATGTGTGCAAAACCAAGGCTCAGGGGTTAGTGTTTCCCAGGAGGACACAGTCCATAAGGGCATGAGCTCCCTAGGGTTCGATGACAAATGACTGCAGACTGCATGGCCTAGCCAACAGAAACCCAGGCTCTCACAGCTTTGGAGGTCAGACGTCCTCAATCAAGGTGCTGGCCCGACGGGTTGCTCCTGGACGCTCTGGAGGAAAACCTGCCTTCTGCCTCCCTCCTCACCACTGGTGGCCCCTGGCAAGAGTCGGCAGTCCGTGGCTCCTCCCTGCAGCACCGCGCTCTCTGCCTCCTCTTCCCCCTGGCTCCTGTGTCCTTTTCTCTACCTATAAGGACACCTGTCTTTGGATAGAGAGCCTACCCAAGGTGATTTCATCTCAAGATCCTTAACTACTGACATCTGCAAGACTCTCTTTGCAAGTAAGGTCACATTCTGAGGTTCTGGGTGGACATGAATGTGAGGTGGACATCAATTTGAGTCAACCCAGCACTATATGTAAGGAGAACAGGAGCTGAGCTGGGGCTCTTTGAGGCCAAAGCCAAAGGGATACGTGGCCTGTAATTCTACACTTGCTCACAGCTGACTACACAGATTTTCCACTGGGGTCCCTTTGACATCTATTTTTTCCTTATTGCAGGCTGGCTCCAAACCACTTCTTGCAAGTATAGACGATGCCTCTGTAAGACTCTCTTTAGCCATGAACAGAGAGAACTCTAGAAGGATCACAGAGGACCAAAGACTCGACAGGGAAACACTGTGATGCTGGAAATATGAGAAACATTCTGCTCTGGAAACGACACCCAGCAATGAGTCTTGTCTCTGCTTCACAAGCTGGTTAGATACTTGACCTCTCTGAGCCTCACTTTCCCTATTGGAATTTGGACATGAAATCCTTAAGGTTTACTTGATGTGATGGAGTGAATGGGAATGGAGGTTCTAAAAGTCCCTGGAAGAGAGTAGTTGATCAACAGAGGTTGTCGAA
Source organism: Madoqua kirkii (assembly GCA_006408675.1). NCBI lineage: Eukaryota > Metazoa > Chordata > Mammalia > Artiodactyla > Bovidae > Madoqua > Madoqua kirkii. The sequence continues at coordinate 3,906 of SJYC01048240.1, read as the reverse complement.
TCTGAATCTGCTCTCATCTCCTCAGAGACGGAGGACGAGAGCCAGATCCCTAAAAGGAGGAAGGTTATTCAAGACCTATCAGGTAGACGGCAACAAATGAGGGAGACAGGCAGATACAACCACACACGTGTGAGGCACAGACATACACATAAACACACATGCATGTACCCAACACCATGATTAACCGTGGTTGCTGGGAATACCTCGCCCTCTCTGTTTAGCCCTCTATGTGTCCATCCATCTGTCGATGTTGCTGAGGGCCTGTTCTCTGATCCAGATCCCGCATAGGTGCTGTGCTTCACGTCACTGAATCTCACTCTGTGCCAGGTAGGTCTCCATAATTACTATCCTCCATGTTCTCATAAGTGAACGCAAGTTACTTCAAGCCCGTGTGACCTGAGTGGCAGAGCTGACCCTGAAACCAGGTCTGTCTGACCAGGAAGCTGCCCTTTCCACCCCCTGCAACACCATCCTTGACGGTGGGCACAGGGACGCCATAGAAGGTGCCCGGGAAGCAGAGTAGCCCCGTTAACTTCTCCAGACTGGGCCAGGAAAGGGGTGACGGGGAAGCAGCAGTTGAGAGGTACCGTGGCGCTCACCATGTGATGGCGGGCACACGGACAGAGGAGCCAGACAGACCCAAGCTCGTGCCCTTGCTCCGCTGCCCACTGGCTCTGTGGCCCGCAGGAACTGACAGAGCTTTGTATGAGCCCTTGTTTTCTCATCTGTCCTAGGGGGATGAGATGCCTTCATCAAAGGGTTGACATGAGAACTCAAAAAGAATATATGTATGGGAAAGGTGTAAAGACAGAAAACCATTTGGCAGGACCTAACGCTGGTGGCTCAGAGGTTAAAGTGTCTGCCTGTAATGCGGGAGACCCCGGTTCAGTCCCTGGGTTGGGAAGATCCCCTGGAGAAGGAAATGCCAACCCATTCCAGAACTATTGCCTGGAAATTCCCGTGGAGGGAGGAGCCTTGTGGGCTACAGTCCATGGGGTCAAAAAGAGTTGGACACGACTGAGCTACTTTACTTTTCTTTCAATGAAGCAGAACACAGAAACGCACGCGTACATATGTGAAGAGACGTTTTCGGGACTGTCCACTGCAGAACCCTTCATAATAGCTCCAAACAACTGAAAAGTCCATTGACAGTGAAAATGAGGAATTGTGCAACCTTTCGCAACAGAGTGACGCGAGAGTCAGGACAGTGAAGGAAGCACAGTGCAAACAACAGAAATACATCTCGCAAAACATAACACTGAGACAAAGAAGCCAGTGCATCCTGCACGTTTCCATTCACATAAAGTTGAAAAACGCAAAAGCTGATCCACCGGGGAGAATCTGGGTTGGTGGCTACTCTTGGCAGGGGTAGGGGTGGTGGTCGGAAGCAGGTATAGGAACATACCTCGAAGGGTGCACATGTTCTGTTTCTTGATCTGGGTGTTGATCACAATGAGTTCAGTCTGTGAAATTCATCAGCCTGTACGCTGATGCTCTGAACTGCAGTACAAGTTGATACTTCAATATAAAGGGTTTTTTTTTTTTAATTAATGGAACAGCATCTGGTATATAGAACATTTTCAGTAAGGGCTAGTCTTCTTTTCTGAAATGATTCAATCATAAACCTCTGCAAGAGAAGAAACCTCCATACACAAATTGTGTCTTTAGTGAGATTTACTCACTGGGGGGACAAATAATTTGGAGAAAGGGCAGAGAAGGAAGGTCACAAAGTTGGATGGGAGGGGAGTGACGAGGATATGTTTGTTTCGATCTCTGTGGGTTCCGAGTTGACACTCTGATCCATGTCAGTTTGGCATCCAATAACGGTTTCAACTGCATTTCCCAAGACCTTTGAAAAATCAAGCTGGGCCCTCGGTTAGATCCTCCAGTGCCCAGTTGGTCTAGCCCCTGCCTGCCTCATCAACTTCCTCTCCACGCCCCTCGCTTCCACCTGCTAGTATCAGCTCCACTGACCTATGTCTGGCTTCTTCCCTAGCCCTTATTGTGGGCTTAAATGTCGGCTCCTCAGCCACAGGAGTTGCCATCTAAATGGTTCTTTTCCATAAAACTCCGTTCCTCTGTGACACTGAGATTCCCTCAGATGTTAATTTCATTAACATTCACTTGGCCATTTTCTGTCTTCTCTACCAAATTTATATTCATCCTTATATCTCCAGTATATGCCAGCAAATTCTTTTTATATAGCAGGCTTTCAAAACAGAGAGAGAGAGTAAATTGAATCAGAGGCATTTTAGGTTTGTTAGTAGAATTATAATAGATTGGTCTCACTAAAATATTGACCCAGCAAGAGTATTTTCAACTGGACTATTTCAGATCACACTGATCCTCAAAATCCTGAATTCAACTAGAAAAGCTTTTGGCAACATGGAGGTTTCAAACAAGAACATAGGAACCAGAGAATGGACGGATGAATAGCAGGGCCAGATGTCATAATAGGGAGCGGGGGTAGGGGAGGGGGCGTGGCGGAGCAGAAAGCCAGCATTTGATCCAGTGAAATGCAGGGCCCGATGATCAGTGCCACCCAGCTGCCACCTTCTTGGAATGTGGATCTCGTGACCCAATCCCCCAGTTCTCTGAGAGAAGCCAAAACTCAAATTTGGCATGTGGACTCTGCCAATTTTTTAGTGTTGGTAGTGGATTTAATGTTTCTTCAGCGTGTGTAGCAAACTGTTTCTGCTTGCAGTTGGCATCTTCCGTCCTGACCCTAATCAGCCATTTTATAAAAGGGGAACAGGGCTGCAGAGAAAGGAGATGGCTTGTTACAGATCTCATGATTAGTACATGGCAAGATGCTCTGGAGCGGGCTCAGCACTCAATGCCATTTCCACTGGATCCACGAGGAGAAAGAGCTCAGTGCACACATCTGGCTTAATTGAGACAAACCAGCCATCATAAAATTAAATGATGCCTTGGATTAAGCACACTAGATTAGGAAGATCCTATGCGTCTCTCCTTATTAGCACTATATGGAAGCTGGTAGCCCAGTCATGAGGGCCCATCAGCACAATCGTAGGAGAGGGGAGTGAGGCCGTTTTAGCGTTTGATATTAATTTACAGCCAGCCTGGAGGCAGAGCTCCACACCAGGGGCCCCGTCTGAAAATGCCTCTTTGTGAAGCCCTGCGTCCTCTCTGCTTGCAGCAGCTCCTTCTTAATTCTGTCTCAGCAGCTCAGGCCTCACCCTGTTAGGGAAAGAGTAATCGTAAATCTGCATGAAGTTTCTGATGATTAGTTTTACTTGGAATTGGGCCAAAAAGCCAGACTTTTGCCAATTCCATATGTACATGTAAGTCCTTTCAAGAAAGAATGCATTAATCCTTCCCACCAGGCTGGGATGAGGAGGTGAGGGGCCTCGTGGAGGAGGCAGCCTTCACGGCCTCAGTTTTGTGTGTAGAGGGTGGGCCAGGACCACTCAACAGAGACTTTCACAGAACGTGAGTTTCTTTGATAGATGAGAAAACTGAGACTCACAGTTTAAGTAACTTGCCCAAGTACGTGAAGCTAATACGATGTCCGCTGGGGCCTGACCCTGTGCTTCCTGACTGCAAAGCCCCTGGTGCACGGACCTGCAGCTGGCGTGGCCCGTTCCCTCAGTACCAAACGAGGCAAGCACCATGCCCACAAGCCACGCTGACTATCCGTCCACCCGGCTCACGCTCTCCTTCTTAAAAGGCTGATGAGATGCAAAGCATGGCAGCAGCTGTCTCCACGAGGTGAAAGGGGCAAACGAGTGAAAGACAAATCCTGCCAATGGTGAAACGGCTTATGACACTATCTGAAAGAGAGAAAGCAAATACGGCAAGGAGGGGAGTCAAAACTCGGTACAAAGAAGATGGCTCAGTGCATTCGGTTACCTAGGGCTCAGCCCTGGCCACGAAGAGCTGGTT